>CM067369.1:161046028-161204799 GCA_034401795.1 Chaetoderma sp. LZ-2023a | reverse complement strand
ACGACACGACGATGTTAATTGGGATTCTGGAAATTCAGGTTTCAAAGTTTCGAGTCGATTCTAACACGCGTAAAACTGTAGCAAAATTTAGCCAGGAAATGCGCGGGCATAACCAGAAATGGATCCTTCTATGTGTGTTCACACTAGAGAGTTAATCAGTAGTAACGCCTTACGTCATAACGCCATAGTGACCTATGGCATTACTCTAGATAACTCTAGCGTGAACGCGGATAATTTGAACGACGCATTCGCACAATACACACTCAGAGATTTAACTCTTACCACTCTGATGTCAATATTAGGCATCTAATAAGGCTGAATCGCTGCCCCACATATATCTTGTCTCTGCGCGTTCCCAGGAGAGTTTGGTTGTTTTTTAGTAGTTTGGTAAGGTCCATGTCGTCGACAATGATAATAATAATAATAATAATAATAATAATAATAATAATAATAATAATTATTATTATTATTATTAATATTATTATTATTATTATTATTATTATTATTATTATTATTACCACCGTGGTGGTGGTGGTGGTGGTGGTGGTGGTGCCGATGCTGGTGAAATATGTCTACTTGGGTGAGACGTATTACATTGCGAATGTGGAGCCATGAATTATTACACATGATGAGTTTACCGCATTTGTAAAAGAAAGCCCCCCCCCCCCACATATTTGTCCATAAATGAATAGACAAATATTATCTTAACTTCCATAATTCATAAAAGTTTATCTAATATTTTATCAGTGATGTGTGGAAAGAGAAACTCATCCCTCCCATCATCGGTCTGGTATGGTCGTTCATCCGGCCCGTGCTGAACAGCTGCACGCCGTCACATAGCGCCCCCTTACACAAATAACACCCTAGTGAGATAAACAGACAAGAAATTAATGCCGAATATTCCCGGTAGAGCGAGATGATCACTTCCGGAAATGAGATAAAGTTTTGGCACGGTTTATTCTGATGAGAATATTTTTTTTCGTGGGCATTATAATGTTTTACCAAATTCTAATGTGACCCATGTATAATCCGGGCCGTATTAATGGATGGATCCGATTATATGACGTCATAACTAATTACGTTACGCGTAGTCTGACGTCATAGTTATAATGCATATAGTCATATGAATGGCGTATCTAGTTCCTTTATGGACATTTCAGTCAGTCAGTGGGCGTTGTCGCTGCATATGCAGCAACACCACCCATTGGACATAGTTTCAAAATACTCAACAGTTCACCTTGATATTTGGATTCTAGTAATTCAGTGTTCAATCGATCCAAACAGCAGCAACGCGCGGGCGGAGCTTAGCTAGAAATGGACGGGGTATAACTACACATGAACCTCTCTAATATATTTTCAAAGAGATTTCGATGATCTGTTTTATGATTATGTATTTTATCATGCGATAAACTGGGACTATGTCTTCTAATGAATGAAGTCGGCCATAGTAAGGGGGAGGAGTAACAAAATGGACATACGTTTCGAGACAATGGGGGATTCCAGTTTATCCATCAATCATATGGCGTCATAATCAACTACGTTTTACTATTTAATAAGTATGCTGTTAAGTATTTTGAAACTAATTTTACTGGGCGGGCGCTGTTGCTGCCATAGGCAGCAACAGCACCCAGTCAAATTAGTTTCAAAATATTCAACAGCATACTTATTAAATAGTAAAGACATACAATTCGTACAACAAAGCTTAGTCCGTCATCAATTTTACACTCGTGATGAACTTATCTACATCATTTATGGCGTAATTGATCATGACATCATCCTACACGTCACGTAGTTGCTTATGACGTCATATGATTGATGGATAAACTGGAATCCCCCATCTGGAAATTGAGATTGATAGCTTTATATATGTATTCACCTACACTGACGTAGCTAATTTAAATAACCACTTAATAATTAACAGTTCACAAATAATCATCTATGTGCGCAGTGTTACATTAAATGCACGCAAAGTGGCTCAAGTTAAGTCAAAATTATAAATGTTTGTTTCCATCTCGCGTGTATAAAATGATTCAATATAAGCTTGGGTGTAACACAATATCACGACGTGACATAATTTATATACACATATCGAATAGAAACATACTAAATGATACGTAGTACATTTTTCTACAAAACACAATAATTGTATAAATTAGAAATTTAATAAAATTGTCACACCTTCACCATTTATTTATCGATGTACATCAAATTTGGCAGATACATTTCTTTTGGGAGTATTTATTTGTCTTTTGAATATGAAGTGTCCCGCCTTCATAAAACATATTTACGGCCCTTTTTAGATTGTCAATGTATTGAATGAAGCCCATGGTGTAGATACGCTTGCTTTACGTTTCGTTATTTGGTAATTGATTTTAAACTTAATTTGGGAGATTTGCTCCTTTTTGGGGAGTTGCTAATTTATTTTTAAAATCTATTTTCAAGTATGTACGAATTGTATGTTTTTACTGCTTAATAAACCATTCCGTTCAATATTTTTAAACTAATTTGACTGCCTTTAGGCAGCAACAACACCCAGTCAAATTTGTTTCGCAATATTCAATAGCTTACCTGTGTAGTTTCCTGGAAATTGAGATTCAGCGAGTTCAGGGTTCTATCGATACCAACATGGGCAACGCGTGGGCGGAGCTTAGCATTAGGTGGGCGGGGCATAGCTAGAAATGGATCCCTCAATCACCTTGATGGTACGGTATTGTTAATTCCATGGTATTGAATTCTATGAAAAGGATATGCCACCTTTTGCTATTTGCCAATGGATTCATCTTAGACTTCGCAAGAATATTGATATTAACAGTATGTATCATGTTGGTGAAAATCTTGTTAATATGCTAAGACAAGAGGCCCAGTGGGCCTGTATCGCTCACCTGGAACATTGGCATTTCAACTAATCTTACTTAGGTTTTACATCCATCGGTGTCACTTCCAATGACTTTCAGTCAAATGGTTTAGTTTTCGAGATATTGACAACAGTCTCTGGACTGTTTTTTGCATTAGTGATTTTGAACAATGTTTAAGTAAAAATAGATGATATCAGTGCTAACTACAGCTGGTTTCTTAACTGTCTCACCGCTGCAAGGCAGTGCAGCCAATAATTTCAATTTTCAAAAGCTCTTCACTTGTTGAATATTTTGAAAACAATTCGACTGAAAGTTGTTGGCGGATTAGCCACCAACAATTTCAGTGCAATTGTTTTCAATATATTTATCAGGTTCAGAGATATAACCTTTGGAATATGTCGTCTGCAAAAACTCAGTCAGACGGTTATTAGAGGTTTAAATACAATTGAAGTAAATGGTCTCTAAAGGCAGGTAGGTGGTCTTTATAGCAGGTTATTCCCCACCACCACACAATCCATTTAACACATGCGCATCTGGCTGAATCACCAAGTTAGCAGCAGAGGTAGGGTGAGCTGGAGTCGATTTAAAAAATAATTTGACTGAAATCATTGCTGCCTTAGGCAGCAACAACTTTCACTGCTGCCTAACGCAGCAACAACTTTCAATCAAATACATTTCAAAATATTTTTAAGAGCATAGATGTCAGAGCACATAATACATATCTTAAATAATTCGGCAGTACTGGAAAGGTTAATCCGTTAATTGGAATTTAATATCTAGTTTGGCAATAAAATCTGACATAGTGATAAATCAATGGACGGTGGAAACAAACCTATATTTGCCCTATGAAAGTGAGACTGCAAATATTTAAGGAGTGGTAACTCTGGCATTTGACGTCCTATCAGTTTCATTTTCACAACACAGATATTAGATGCCGACATTAACATTGTGACCAAGTTTGGTGTCAATCCGTCAAGAAATAAAATGAGCCGCCATTGTTGGTGAGACAGACAGACAGATGGATGGACGGACATACAGAAGACAGATGGGGTCATCGCTATACGACAGCTGACTGACAAGTAAGCGGAGTTAAGAAAACCAATTTGTGCTTCAAAATCCATCAAATAAAATAATAGAATATGGCAGCCAAACACGCTAAAATTTGATTGGCCCACGGCGGCCATGTTTTTTACCGATCAACTTCCCATGAACAAACTTTAATGGCCCTTAGTCCATAATCATATCGCCAAAACTTCAGCCCGATCCGTTCAGCGGTTCTGCAGAATAAGTCGTTTTCATGAAAACTATGTCATCCAAGATGGCTGCCGAACCATTTGGCCAATCAAGTTCCTTCGAACAAACTTGGTTCAGCTCTTACCCTATATGATATTTCGTGAGGTTTGAATCGATCCACCAAGCGGTTTCGGAGAAGATTTTTAAAGTCATTTCCTAAAATCAGTCAAAATCCAAGATGGCCACCGGCCAAATTGGCCGCGGCTTTGTTTGAGCAAACTTGGATCCGTATGCCCTAAGGATACTTCCTGCCAAATATAATTGAAATCAGCCCAGTGGTTCTTGAGAAGTCGTTTAAAGAAAAAAGTTGACGGACGGACAGACGCCGGACAGACGACGGACGGTCGCCATGGCATAAGCTCACTTGGGCATTCTGGCCAGGTGAGCTAATAAATTGATAAGAAGCGAATCCCCTGTTTAAGACTATATGCTCGGCCTCAACGTGGCGCAGGGGTGTAACCCACTGGGTATTAATCCAGACATTTGGAGGGGCTAACCAGAGCATTATGCACAACGTTAATGAAATGACACTTGGAGATCGAATCAACCGAAATGGTGCTCGCCCTGTGAGGATCCGCCAGGCAGGTGCAGCGCCGGGCTCCACGCCTCGAAGGAGCCCTCCCTCAGCTACTGGATGTCCCATCAACTCGTCTTGTGGAGCCAGGAGACGAGGATGGAGAGCTACTGG
Organism: Chaetoderma sp. LZ-2023a; assembly: GCA_034401795.1. Classification (NCBI taxonomy): domain Eukaryota; kingdom Metazoa; phylum Mollusca; class Caudofoveata; order Chaetodermatida; family Chaetodermatidae; genus Chaetoderma; species Chaetoderma sp. LZ-2023a. The sequence goes on along the minus strand of CM067369.1, from coordinate 161,199,963 downwards.
CCAACCGAAAGAGAAGACCAACCCCAAAGAGAACCCTAGTATCAACATCATGCACTGGAACGCAGAAGGGGTTACCAACAAGAAATCAGAGCTCGAACAGTTCCTGTACGAAAACAACATTGATATCTGCTGCATTCAAGAGACACACCTGCAAGACTGGAAATAAGGGTTGTGTAAGCTGTTGCTGTCAATTATATAACAGCAACAGCACTGTCTATGGCAACAATGGTCTTCAGCAATTGTGTTTACAAACTGTACAGCAGCCTTTCTAATAATGGCTTTGTAACAATTAATCTTTAGACATTGGTGTGACAAGGGTTGAATAGTCAGGCTGAAAACTGTTGCTGCACTTGACAGTAACAGATATCGTCAGCAAAACTATTTTCAAAATGGTCGTCACCATGCTACATGCTATCCAACAAAACTTGTGAATAACGCAATACTGAACTAAATTTATTGCTAGAATTAATTGGCTTTAACCCTTTAACCCTCAAATTTATTCATGACAATTTAAAATTTTAATGTCCACTTGCAGACCAAGAGAAGACTATTTTTGAAAACCTATCACTGGAATGACTGGCTCGGTTATCGAGCCAGTCATTCCAGTGGTAAATTTTCAAAAACCGTCTTCTTTTAGTTGGCAAATGAACAGTTCTCAAGATCACTACTACTTTTTTGCTGATATGAGTGTTAAAGGGTTAATGATGAATTAATTAAATACATCTTTTAGAATCAGTATGTGAATATGGTACACTTCATCAGCTCACTACCTCACAGGGTATTAATTTCATTTCAATCTTGGGAATTAGAGTTGTGGTTTTAAATTACAAGATTAAATGTTTTCCTATGCTGGCTAAATATCTAAAATATGTATTGTGTGTGCTGACATCTATAACTTTGAATATTTTGATATTTATTTGACAGTAAGTTGTTGCATTTGAAGGCAGCAATGACTTTCAGTCAAATTATTATTTTGAACTAGTGAACAACTGCAGCTAAGTGAGTTTGGTCACTCTGTCAAATGATTACAAGGGTTTTAGAATGCAGTTAAACATGCTATAAAGACCACCTGTACTAAATGCCAATTTTACTACATGCCGCCAAGCTGTTTATCTGATAGATTCAGAAATGGCATGGTTGAGATCAGCATACTCATAACCCTGTACTAAACAAATTTTGGCTTCAAAATCCATCAAATAAAAAAAATCCAATATGGCCACCAAACATGCTGTATTTTGATTGGCCCACTGCGGCCATGTTTTTTGACAGATCAACTTCCCTTGAACAAAGTTTAATGGCCCTTAGTCCCTAATCATATCTGCCAAATTTCGACCTGATTCCTTCAGTTTTTCTAGAGAAGTAATTTTTGCTAAAACTAGGTCAACCAAAATGGACGCTGAACCATTTGGCCAAGCAAGTTCCCTTGAACAAACGTAGTTAAGCTCTTGCCATAGATCATATTTCATGGGATTTGCTTCAATCCACCAAGCGGTTTCGGTGGTTTTTAAAACCGTTTCTAAAAATCGGCCAAAATTCAAGATGGCCGATCGGCTTCGTTTGAACAAATTGTAATCTCTACACCCTAAGGATGCCTCCTGCCATATATAATTGAAATCGGCCCAGCAGTTCTCGAGACATAGATATTTTTAATTTCCCATTGCCTTAGTATGGGAGCTTTTGGCGGGAAAATGATCGAAGATGGCCGCCAAACCGTTTATCCGACAGCTTTGAAAATTGCAAATTTGTGATCAGAATACCCAAAAACATATATAAAAACAATTTCAACCTCAAAATCCATCAAATAAAAAAATCCAATATGGCCGCCAAACATGCTGTATTTTGATTGGCCGACTGCACCATGTTTTTTGACAGATTAACTTTCCTTGAACAAACTTTAATGGCCTTTAGTCCCTAATCATATCTGCCAAAATCCGGCCCGATCCCTTCAGCGGTTCTGGAGAAGTAGTCGTTTTGGCTAAAACTAGCGCAAACCAAAATGGCCACTGAACCATTTGTCCAATCAAGTTCCCCTAAACAAACTTGGTTCAGCTCTTGCCCTAGATCATATTTCATGGGATTTGCTTCAATCCACCAAGCGGTTTCGGAGAAGATTTTTTAAAGACATTTCCTAAAATCGGTCGAAATCCAAATTGACCACCTGCCAAATTGGCCGATCGGCTTCGTTTGAACAAACTTGGATCCCTATGCCCTAAGGATACTTCCTGCCAAAGATAACTTATATCGGCCTAGTGGTTCTTGAGAAGAAGTCGTTTAAAGGAAAAAGTTGACGGACGGACAGACGGCCGGCCGGACGGACAGACGGCCGGCCGGACGGACGCCGGACTGACGACAGACGGTCGCCATGGCATAAGCACACTTGGCCATTCTGGCCAGGTGAGCTAATAATATAGATTTCTTACCCGTTACAATAAGTATTGGGGACTATGTGAAAATTGGTTAAGGATTTTGTAGTAAATTCCTTTATGGATGTGTACCAAATTTGGTGGGTGGGCATATCGGGGTGTATACTTCTGTCCATGTACAAAATAGGTTAGTTAGACATAGTTTCTGAAGAACCTAAATCAAATATATGTCCATGCTATAGAGTCAACAACGAAAGATTCAGCTCGCTCGCTCTCGCTCTCTCTCTCTCTCTCTCTCTCTCTCTCTCTCTCTCTCTCTCCCCCCCCCCCCCCTCCCTCCCTCCCTCCCTCCCTCCCTCCCTCCCTTTCTCTCTTTCTCTCTCTCTCTCTCTCTCTCTCTCTCTCTCTCTCTCTCTCTCTCTCTCTCTCTCTCTCTCTCTCTCCCTCCCTCCCTCCCTCCCTCCCTCCCTCCCTCCCTCCCTCCCTCCCTCCCTCCCTTTCTCCCCCCCCCTCTCTCTCTCTCTCTCTCTCTCTCTCTCTCTCTCTCTCTCTCTCTCTCTCTCTCTCTCTTTCTCCCTCTCTCTCTCTCTCTATTTTGAAAATGAGTTGGCTGGACGTTGTTTGTGGTTTATTACAATTATTGTCTAGTGGCTTGCATCAACTGAATATCAGTCTCAATGGAATAACTCTCTGTAGCGCTTATGGGTTAATTCAAAGCTCTACAAATTCATAGATCTCACTATAAATGTTGGTCCAAAATTGAGTATCATCAGCAGGCAGCCATCTCAAAAAACAGTTTCCGTGAAATCACCCATTATATCCTAAACAGCTTGTTTTAAAACATTTGGCGATTCACTTAGTCACCACATTACTTTGAATGTAACATCCTAAATGGTAACCAGGCAACCATTTTGAAAATAATTTCTGGGGTAATTGTATCATTGTATGTAGCTTCATGTATGACCGATGGACTGAAAGATTTAGAAATCCATTGGATGTGGCAAAGGAGGACCTCTGTCGAAAAATTGGTGGAGAGATATAATATTGGCACCATATTAACATGACATGTTGACGTTTGGTTTCCATGCAATAGCTTAATTTCAGTAACATTGAATATTTAATGGAGGAATCCAGTTTTAGTTATTCCCCGCCTATCTTTAGCTAAGCTCCTCCCAGACTATGCAAGTTATGGGATCGATCGATTCCTGACCTCACTGACTATCAATTTCCAGAAAACTGTACATGTAAGCTGTTCAATATTTTGAAACTAATTTGACTGGGTACTGTTGCCCAGTCAAATTAGTTTTATGATATTCAACAGCATGTTTATTAAATAGTAAAGACACAATTCGTACAACAACGCTTAGTCCGCCATCAATTAAGCGTTCGTACGAACTTATCTACCTCAATCATGACGTAAGTGATTATGACGTAATCCTACACGTCACGTAGTTGGTTATGACGTCATATGATTGACTGAGAAACTGGAATCCTCCATTCAACATGCAAATTAATTGAGGGATCCATTATCTAAGCGCCCGCAGTCAAATGGTATGGTTATTAAGTAGTAAAGATATACAATTCTTACACTTGATGGATCTTTAATGGTTGATGACGGAGTAACGTCATTTATTACGCATTTTGGCTGTGACGTCAGCCTTCCCGAGACGTAATTGAGGAATCCAATTTCTCACTCAACATATGACATCATAATCAACTACGTGACGTGTCGGCTGGCGTCATAATCAATCATATCATAATCAATCACGTCAAGAATGACCCGATTTAGTCTGTCATAAACGTTTAATAGTCTGACAGGTTGTACGAATTATATTCTTTACTATTTAATAAATATGCTATTGAATATTTTGAAACTAATTTGCCTGGGCGTTGTTGGTGCCTATGGCAAAAAAGTTGACGAGCGAATGCCAGACAGACGGACGGCGGACGGTCGCCATGGCATAAGTTCACTTGGCCATTCTGGCCAGTTGAGATAATAAAACCTATCAAAATGCATTGTCAGAAATGTAATGGATGAATCCAATCTGCCACTCAACTATATGACGTCATAACGAATTACGTCATATGTAAGCTGACGTCTCAACCATAATATATAATGAATGACGTAGCTACGTCTGTTAGGAACTTTTAGAAGTCCGTCAGTTGTCTAAATTGTGTCTTTATTATTTAAATAAACATTCTGTTTACTATTTTGAAACTAATTTGACAGCTAAATTACCTGTATCGGTTTCTAGAAATTGATAATCAGTGAGTTCAGGGATCAATCGAGCCCAACATGGTCAACGTGTGGGTGGAATTTAGCTAAAGATGGGCGGGGAATAACTAAAACTGGATTCCTCCATTGATTATGCCGTCACTACTTGAATGACAGATTTAATTCCTCTATTGAGAGTAGATGCGTTCACATTTTGTTCATTTGCTATATATATATTGTGCACCCAAACAAAGACATTCCTCAATAATTGATCTTTGAAGACACCGTGAACACAGAAGACTAATCATACATTGATTGTATTACATCACAATCACAATGAGTGAGATACGTCTCCTCTGAACTTCTGAAGAGGGCTCTATTTTGCGTATCTGATCGTAGCTATTAACTTACATAGGTGGGAAGTACAATTTTCTTGTAATCTATACTTGCGTCCATATTTCATTGGTAGAATTAAACCATTGCTTATTATTTCGTCATATATTACCAAGATACAAATAAGAGCTTTGAACATTTGAGGATAAGAGAAAAGTATGTCAAAATATTCAATATTTTATGTTCACAGCTGAAAATGTGGATGCGTAGGGCACCCTACGCCTTCACATTTTTAGCTGTGAACATATAATATTGATTATTTTGACATACTTTTCTCTTGCAATGATATTACAATAATATACCCTCAATGTAAACTTAAGCTGCAGATAACCAAAAAAATTATAACTTCGAAAGACTGGATTTTACTATAACAATATTGTACGGTCTCTTTAGACAAACTGTGACAACATTAAATATCGGTTTGTGATATTTATAAAGTTGAACCATATGCGGAGGATATACAAAGTAATACCGTGAACATTTGTACAATTTATATATGTAGCAATAAACAAATAGGAAAGTCAACAAAACTAACCCGCAGCACGTGCCTCCTGAACTACAAACCAGCGTAACGTAATTTGATAACAAGTCTGCTATCAGCTGAATAATTTGAAAGAAAAGTACCTGAACCTTACTACTGCATTCGATAGTAACAGCTTTCAGTCAGATTTTCATCTGACTATATAACCAATTTCATATAATTCATTGTAATTCAGGGCGATTACCGGCGCTTGTATATACCGATTTCCAATTCCACTTTCTTTTTATTTTGAAATGAGAAAAGCGTTACCCTGACATCTCGCAACATTGTAACGCAAAACTCTACAGAATTATAATCCTGAGAAAAATAACGGAATTATATTTCAGTAATTCAGTGCGATTCCTATACGTTTAGCAGCAGCAGCAACGGTGATATTTTCGTGGCGTGAGTTTTAACCCCTCTGTTTTCATATGCCATTCGCGTCCAGCTGTGTGCGTATTAAGTATCGGCAATAACCACTTTGGAAGTAAAGATAAACGCTTTACATAAACATACAATCGCAGCTACATGCTTTGACGGGTGGCTTTCGTTTCCTACTCCTCAGGGAAATCGTCTGCACAGATAATACTTTCTTCAACATGCCTCTGTTTGATCCTAACGTTTCGACATCAATGAGTGTTATCTTCGACAAGATACAAAGTCAAATGACGGATGTTGTCTCAGCATCTAAAGTACAATAATGTCGCACCCATGATCTTTTATATGTCTTAGCTTCCCATCCCCACCCAACATTACTATCGTCATAACGCAGGCTACTGGGCCGGTACTAGGACAATACCGGACCGTATCGGCCCGGCATTATCCCAGTACCGGCCCTGCATGTAACCTGCGTTATCGGCGTAATAAGCCTATTACAATGTGTATTGCTCAATTTGTAATTTGTAACCATGTTCACACATGCCGTTTAAGAAATAAAAATAAGTAAAATAGTTCTAGATATATGTGACAAAAATGAGGTGTCGAAAACTTTGGCCTAATAGAATATAGCAGTGCCCTACAAATGGGTCGAAAATTAGGGATATATATATAATATCAAATCCAAGAAAATGTGAAGCACTTCAAGGGAGAATTATATATATTCAAGACTCAAAGGATAACATTTTGAAAATGATGTAAAAGCTGCTTCTCTTATCCTTTGAGCCTTGAATTCCCACAATTTCCAGAAGCAAATTTCAAGGTAATAATACATTTAAACTTTAAATATTTTGAAACTAATTTGACTAGCACCTGTTACTGCCATAATAGAATTGCCAGATAATTCTGAAATTACTCAACAGAATAATTGTTAAATTATAAAGGATTTTTGGTAATAACCTTTCGTGATCAACTGGCTAACACCATCTTTATAAGACTATATCGGGGTCCATTCATAAATAAGTTAACTTGTTTCTAAAGCAACGACAGAAACGTGTTAGTTAGTAAGAACTGTTCTGTTGAATATGTTGAACATCATTGGATTGGCAGCAATGTCTTCCAATACAATTTTGTTCGAAATATTCAACAGTATACGTTCTACTTTCTTTTGGAACCATGTAGTGGCGCAGATGCTCAGGCCCCCCCCCCTCCCCCTTGAAGAATGATTTGCCCCACCCCACTTGCACAACTACTCCACCCCTCCCCAACCCCCAACTCAGAAAAAAAAACATGCATAAGGACATTTCATATAGCTATTTTATTTAGAAAACAAAATAAGGGCTTTGTTTATTAATCAGAGCGCATATGAAATGGCTTCTCAGAGCATCTAATTTTCAAACTTTTTTGCGAAGAAACACCCCCATCCCCCCCCCCACACACACACACACACCGGCCTTTTGGAGCGCGCCACTTCATCCAACAATCTTGCCACCCTATGGGACAAACCTGACCCGCTTTTACACCCCACCACCCCACCCCCACCACCCCGACAATCATTTCCTGGTTCCGCCACTGGAAACCCGTTCAGTTACTTCTGATCACGGCTGCACCAAACGCGTTACACCACCTCAGGAATTCTTCATTCGTTCTTTGTAGATTACGCAGTATTACTTCGCCCGAGTACCTGAGTGTTTTAGGAATCGTCATAAATCATGGAAAAACGCAAAATTATCTGACAAAGCAGCGTCACCGCGAGAATTAATGAGATCTCGCGAGATATAGAAAGGGGATATTCAGATAAGTAGAACTGTATGTTCGCGTCGCATGGGAGAGCAATAAAGGCGAAACTGGAGATATAGGCAATACTCTTTCAACGCTGAACTCCAATAGCTCGAGTTAACCCTTTAATCATTGCAGACCAGAAACAACAAAATACTTTAGGGTGTAAGGAATCTAAATGTTGAACATTTTAAAAACTAATTTGACTAGGATCTGTTGCTGCCTGTAGCAACAGGTTGCAGCCAAATTAGTTTCAAAATATTCAACAGCTTTCTGATACCGTTGTTTTGAAATTGAGATACTGGAATTTATGGGACAAACCAGCCAGGCTGGTGAATAGTTTGCAACAAATTTCCCTAGACCGTTGGAGCTTCTAGTCAAATTTGGTTTCACGTCGCCCAACCGAACATTTCATACATCGCAAATAATATGTATTATTGTATCATTAGATTGAGAGGGAGTTGGTTACTTGGCAAATATATCATTTTTATGTGTCTGTTCTGTACAATAATTTGTTGGTGTCATGATAAAGGGATTAGTAGCCTACATAGGTCTCACCATAGGGCTACAATCAATACTTTTTAAACGGTCGGCTTTACTATATCAAGCATGCAACTAACTTAGTCCGTGTTCACACTAGATAGTTACTCCGGATTAACACTCTAGTGTGAACACGTCCTTAGATTATTTTGTGAAAGTTCAAATGTGAATGGTCGGACAGACAGACAGACAGACAGACAGACAGACAGACAGACAGACAGACAGACAGACAGACAGACAGACAGACAGACAGACAGACAGACAGACAGACAGACAGACAGACAGACAGACAGACAGACAGACAGACAGACAGACAGACAGACAGACAGACAGACAGACAGACAGACAGACAGACAGACAGACAGACAGACAGACAGACAGACAGACAGACAGACAGACAGACAGACAGACAGACAGACAGACAGACAGACAGACAGACAGACAGGCAGGCAGGCAGGCAGGCAGGCAGGCAGGCAGGCAGGCAGGCAGGCAGACAGACAGACAGACAGTTGTCGATTGTAACAACACATCCTAATAGAGCCTCTATACTATCTAGTCCAGAGATACAGATATATAGTGATCAATGGCCGATGTAAAAAGATTATATGAACTATATTCTATTATTATTTTTTCCTGATATTCAATAATATTTGATAAAGTATTCTCCTTTTTTCTACTTAGAAATCAATGACGACGATTCCTAATGCAGTGGCTCAGTTTTGAATCTCTATTACAAAACTCGAAATACAACGATATCGGCGCCTATAGACTTGTATTTCAGCGCTCGAAAGGAAATCCTAATGAAAACGAGTTAACGCTAAACTATTTCAATCTTTTAATCTGTTTGAATTAAAGTTTAACGTCGCCCCTCCCTATAATAAAGATAATACATTCAGACATTCATTGGGAAATCTGGTTTTATTTTCCACTTATACATTGCTTAACCACTTTTATTCTGTTTTTCAGATAGCGTATTTAAATGGATCTAACTATTATCATGTATGCAACTGAATACTATTAAGACAATTTAGCTGAATGTTTTTTCTGCCTTAAGCAGAAGTAACATTCACTCCTTTTTTCGAAATAAAAAAAATCCTTTTGACTACATCATGTAAATCGCATAACTCTTATCACTAATTTTAATTGGTGCAAATCAAAGTGGACGCCAATGATAAGGTTTGGTATTATCAGCAAAACAAAACGACTTTAAAGCAGACAACAATTACATTTGATTGGCGCAGACGACAAAACGGCTTTACCATCAGACGACATGTAAGCGCCGCGCAATTACTTGCCTGATATGGCGGCATTGCAATGCTTTACATCGTACACGTTACGCTTTATCGCCGTGGATATCAAATTCATGACCATAACTAAATTCCACTTCATTATCATTTAAAAATATACTATGAAGTAGGAACAACTGAAAAATATAAATTTCGACCATGCCCACACATCACTACCTTGATAATACGAGTACGGGCCAGTAAACTATGTTATCCAGGCACAAATGGCAATATGTTTAGCCTACATGAAATAATTTATGGAGGCCGCAAAACAGAGACCTTAGGTACACTCAACATTTACATTCAGATTCGTTTCAAACTACTCCACAGAATGTGGAGATCCATATTGCTAGCTGTGCCACAACCGCCACCCCTATGTCTACCTAAACACCCACTTTTGTAGGCGTGTTGGAATCGTTTTGAAACTTTGAAACTTCTAAATTTCAGGGCAAAGACAGGTGAATTGTTGAAAATTTTGAAACTAATTTGACTGTGACCTGTTTATGCCTATCAAATTAGTTTCAAAAGATTCAACAAAATGTTTAATTGTTTGTTTATTAAATTGTAAATGCACCAAATTCAGACACATTCAGGACGTAGGTCTATTACCACTTTCATAATGGGCACACGCCATTCTGATTGCAGTATCACCGAGAAATCAAGTGGCGTATATATGCTTATGAAGTTACATGCTTGAGGGATCAATCCTTCCATAGTTCTTGCATTCTAGAAAATATTCTAGAAAATATGTCTAGTCATATGACCTGATTCGACATACTTTCTAGGATGCAAGAACTAAGGAGTGCGTGCGTGCACGCGTGTGTGCGTGCGTGCAATCGAGCTGGAATAAGATGCTAACATTTACCTGTACAATAACTGGTTCTCATTTTGAAAACTCTGTTGCCAGAAGTTATTGGCGTCAAAAGCGTCAGCTAAAAAATCTTGCATTAAATATTAACTATAGCATAGCGGGGAATTATCAGCATTTTCATCATATGAACGGATGAGTGGGATGGAGTGGGCGGGTGGGTGGTTGTAGTGCTTTAGTCGACGATCACATAGTTTAGAATATAAACTTTTCTATCTATTTCTTCGTCTGATTTTAGCTTTATGCATCAATGTTTAGCTAGATATGAAGACGTTGTGCGACCTGCCTCCCTCACCACGCCTATCTCATCCTCGCATCTCGTCCGTATCGCGGTAGTCTCTGTGGCTGGCAGTATCGGGTGTCTCCGTCGAGCGAATCACTGATCTGCTCAGGCAGCAGACAAGGCTGTCATTTCTCGGCACTATTAATGCCAGTGAGCCTCGGACCTATCACTCCTCTCTGGTTAACATTGCATATTATAAGTAAGATTTACTGCTACCGAGTTAACTATATCGCAATATCACCTGAAAATCTGACATAAGATGATGATGCACTGGAAATCGGATTTAATTGTTTGATCGGAATGTATAAATATGCTATAGGCTAGGCCTAATATTTATTTAATAACACATTTTAGGTGTGTGTAAGATGATTCGAAACGCGATTTTAAGTGAATATGGTTTCAATTAAATCATTAATTTTTTAGTGAGTGCATAAAATGTGAAAGTTGACACGTTATCACCCGCGAATTCATTACTCAGAATGCCTCGAAAACGGAAGGACCACAAGCTTATCTCAAGTAAGCCAGGAGATAAATTATCAGGTAAACTTGTGAAACCGTGTCAAAGACATGCGGCAAATGCGCGGGAGAGAATGCGTATGCGCGTCCTTAGTAAAGCATTCTCTAAACTTAAGACCACGTTACCCTGGGTCCCACCGGACACCAAACTGTCCAAACTGGACACTCTGAGACTGGCATCGAACTATATAGCACACCTCGGTAGTATACTGGAATGTAATAAAGAGGACGCCGTGGCGAATGGATTTATACATCCAATCAACCTGGTAAGATTTGTAATTACAATTTGAAATATCTGAAGAGTCGATAATGTCACTATTACAAGATTCTTTCTTCATTCATGTTGTAAAGCATTGACTTGGACATATATATGTAAATGGTTAAGTTGACAACAGAGGGTTGAATAGCGAAGTTGATAACTATCTTGTATGTATATATACATACAAGATAGTTATCAATTTCGCTATTCAACCCTCTGTTGTCAACTTAACCATTTAATGAACAAGCCGGCCAAAAGCTGTCTCTGGCCTTGAGGAGAGTCCTTTTGCATGACAACAGAAGACTATTTTTAAGATTTTGAGTCAGGGGGAGGGGCGGATGGACGGAGGGGAGGGAGAGGGGGCGGGGTGGGTGGGGTGGGGGTTATGGGGGGTGTGTGTGAGATAAGCAAGTCATTCATTCCAGTGGTAAAATTTAAAAAATCTCTTATCCTGAAAATGGACACCGACTAAGCAAAAATGTGTATTTTCTTTATCATTAGCCCTTTAAAGGTCAAGTCGGCCAAACAGCATCTGCAGTGGCCATAGGAAATAATCATTTGTAGGACAGAAAGTACTTTAGTATATTTAAATTGTACATACCCGCGTCGTTGATATATTTGTTTTAACTTTATTTTGGAGACTATACATCCGCTGCGAAAACACTGAACTCTGAAATGCCGTTTTTGAGAGGGTCATCAGCGATCTAGCAAACGTATACTAAATCTATGGGCTCGACCATAACAGATTGTCACATTGGCTTAAATATTCTTGATGATTCTGCATCACATACAGCGGATCTGTGCGTTAGTTTGGACAAAATTAGCCCTGATATCTTGTGATGGTTTTGACCAAAATCAATGCATGGGAATTGGGAAAGTGAGGCATAATTCTCAGGAAATAGATTAAGATGAAGCATGGCGAGTAATCAAATCATGCTATCCAACTGAGTCAAATGAATAAACGATCATATAATTATAAATCAAAACGGTTTGGAATTTGACATTTCTGAACCACCCTTTGGCACATTTTCCTGAAATCGACCCATATAGGCAGCCACGGCACCAAGTTAAATTAGTTTCAAGATATTCAACACGTTAACAGTATAGTCGCCTTGAAATTGGGATTCTGGGAATTCAAAATTCAAAGTATATAAATCGATCACAACGCGCGGAATGTGTGGGTCGCGCTTAGTTAGAAATGGGCGTGACGTAGTTAGAAATCCGGATCGGTGGTTAACACTTATCTACAATGGCATGTCTACGGGCGGAGAAACAGGAGAGAAAATCATCCGTAATCATTTTTGGGAAATAATTTCGGAAAATTAATTATTTGCCCCAAATATTTTCCCAAAATTATATTATTCAGAATACAAGAAATGGTTTCATGGGACATGTAAATTTAAAAAAAACTACCTGGAGATACTGTGTAAAATAAACACTTTCGTGCTGTCGGTGTAACGAACCAATACCCAATTTGACCCGTTTGTAAACGGCGCAAGCCAATATGACAATCTGTTATGGTCGAGTCCATAGATTTAGTATACATTTGCTAGATCGCTGATGACCCTCTCAAAAACGGCATTTCAGAGTTCAGTGTTTTCGCAGCGGATGTATAGTCTCTTGGGGCCTCAAGGCCTTGAGGTAAAAAATGTCTATTTTGGAAACAATGCTGATGAAAGCCGTTGATGTTGCCTTTTAGCTTTTGACACCCAAATTGCCCCACCCACCCCATCCCAACCCCTTAGATTCTCACGGGCAAGCTTCTATCAAAGTTTAGAGAATGTCCCTCCAATAGGACCAGAGCTATTGGAAATGCGGGGGAAAATGTCCATTTTGAAAACAGTGTTGCTGAAAGCTGTTGCTGTTACCTTTGAGCTCTTGACTCCAAAATTGACACATGTCTTCGTGATCTCAAAACCCGCATTTCAGAGTTCAGTGTTTTCGCAGCGGATGTATAGTCTCCAAAGTAATAAGTTTTTATTACTAAACACATTACGTAGTCGAATGATGTATCAGATTAATGTAGCCAATACAATTTTATTTCTGATAAAAAATATGTCAATTTGTGTCAGTTCAATTTCTATTCAAATTACCCATAGATAATTTAGTCATGCTTGAAGGCGATATGGGTCCATTTCAGGAAAAAAAGAGTGGTTCAGAAAATGTCAAATTCCAAACCGTTTTGATATATAATTATATTAATTTTTATTAATTTCACTTGGTTTGAGAGCATGATTTTATAACTTGACATGCTTAATCTAAATCCATTTCCTGAAAACTATGTCCTCACTACCGCCATTCTTGATTTGGTCAAGACCAGCACACTGTATCAGGGGTGATTTTTATCAAAACTAACATGCAGATCCGCTGTATGTGATACAAAATTATCAAAAATATATATAAGGGCACTTAATGAAAAATATAAACAATCGTTGTAAAAGTAAATTGTATGAATCCAAATGAAAAATTCAATGTGAGGGTCTTGACGTATGTAACGGTCTTGACAAAATGTTTTGGTCTTGATCTGAAACAACATAAAAATGCAAATTTCCCTGATATTGTGCAAAGGAAGCTCTATTGATAACACAAAATTCTTTAGTAGGACACATACAATCATATGGCATCTCTGATGTAAAGAAATATGCACATTTCCATGACTTCAAAATAAGGAACGTGATGGTCTTGACTGCGATGGTCTTGGCAGTATGGCGTGTTTATTGATGCTGTCATTTTGTTTTTCTCAGCGGATGCGATGATGCTATGCTTATCAAAATAGGCTGTCATTCTAAATATTAAAATTTATTATAGGAACGGATAAATGCATTTGGGAAATTTTGGGCAAGCTTTCGGTCTTGACATCTAAATAATATACTTCTCAAAGTAACATGATTTATATATCAAATTGCGCTTCTACGGTTATACTGTTGTGTGTTGTCCACTGTTGGAAGATAGTGTTAAGGGAGCGATGGCAGGCGCGATAACTTTATTGGACTGATTGTCACATATATTAAAGAATGGCTATATTTATGGGTTGTGACTGTCTTGACAAAAAGTTTCCTTCGTGAGTTTTTGAAAATGTTTCTGTCTACTACACATTTTACAATGGAAGGGAATCTTAATATTTGGTCATTCCCACATACATAGCACTGATTATTGTGGCATTATTGTTTACTAGATATGCTGATTATATAAGTTATATCATCTACACATTTCTATGTTTTAGTTTCTGATATGGCATTTTTGAGAGGGTGGCATGATTCAAAAGTGATTCTCACATTCTAATTAAGCACCCACATATACTTTTATATATGTATCTAATCCCAATTATAGTTGCCACTACTGAAAATAGCTTAATACTAAACACATTCGTAGGTACAACACAAATATTTGCTGACAAAGACATCTGACACCATTTGGTACGTTTTCCTGACCCATATACCCAGTTGATCGTCTGCGTCCGCCAGTTAGTGAATGGGTGGTCATGCGCAATTGCGATTTACTGAACTTGCGCAGCCCGCTGTCGCGACAACTAAACCCATAGTAAGGGTATACCATAGAATTTTAATATAGTAAGATTTCTATGGCGTACACGCATGGAGGATAAACATAGACACCTCCATGGTACATGCATGATCAATCTAGCTAGTATATACTATATCTATGGTCGCTACATTGGCACTGTTCACCAATAGTAAAATCGGCTAATCTATAGGTCTAGGCCCTATATTGTGGGCTGTCCATCCAATGGACGTCTTTCTAAAAAGACAGCATTAAAATTCTAGTTATTATACTTTGGTCGAATCAGGAATTAATGTATCCATACATAACATTTCTTATAACTATGACTCTATTAGGTACGCATAGACTATAATAATGCGGGTACAGAGTGTAGCATGATACTAGCGTGCAGAATGCAGTTTGTCCAATATTATATGTAGGCGTACATACCTATTATGATCTGGATTGTGTCAAAAGCGCTTCAAAGCACCCACAATGTTATTTATATAAATTAACCCTTTAATGGTCAAGATTTCTAAAAAAATTCTCATAAAGGGATCAATAGCGTGTGCGCGTGCGTGTATCTGGAACTGTATCTAAAATGCAGATCCAGTTTGGCTCAAATTTTAACAAAACGAAGGAGCTCACCGGTTTAAGAGGATTTCCAGACTGCCTCTGATCATGATAAAGAACCTGGATTGGGATCGGATCAAATTCTGGATCTATGCATATCTCGAAAACTATTGATTAGATTTGGCTCGAATTTTAACATAGGAAAGGGTGTCATCATACACATGCCAATCAGCTGTCAATCAATATGATTGGATCGATAACTAATGAATCATCTGCTAATAAATAATCAACACAATTGACATTGGCAACAAGAATTCATTCATTAGCACATCTGGCCAGAATGGCCAATTGAGCGTATACCATGGCGACCGTCCGTCGTCAGTCCGGCGCCCGACCGTCCGTCCATCCGTCCGTCCGTCAAGTGTTGTCTTTAAACGACCTCTTCTCAAGAACCACTGCGTCGATTTCAATTATATTTGGCAGGAAGTATCCTTAGGGCATAGCGATCCAAGTTTGTTCAAAGAAAGCCGATCGGCCTATTTGGACGGCGGTCATCTTGGATTTTCGGCCGATTTTGGGAAATGTCTTTAAAAATCTTCTTCTCCGGAACTGCTTGGTGGATTGAAGCGAACCCTATGAAATATGATCTAGGGTAACCAAGTTTGTTCAAGGGAACTTGATTGGTCAAATGGTTCGGCGGCCATTTTGGTTGACATAGTCTTAGCGAAAACAACTTCTTCTTCAGGACCGCTGAAGGGGCTGGGCCGAATTTGGCAGATATGATTACAGACTAAGGGCCATTAAAGTTTGTTCAAGGGAACTTGATCCGTCAAAAAACATGGCCGCAGTGGGCCAATTAAATTACAGCATGTTTGGCGGCCATATTGGATTTTTTTTATTTGATGGATTTTGAGGCTGAAATTGGTTTTATATATATTTTTGCGTATTCGGATCACAAACTTGCAATTTTCAAGACTGTCGGATAAGCGGTTTGTCGGCCACCTTGGATAATTTTCCCGCCAAAAGTTTCCATACTAAAGCAATGAGAAATTAAAAAAGTCTTCTAGAACTGCTGGGCCGATTTTAATTATATTTGGCAGGAAGCATCCTTAGGTTGTAGAGATTCAAGTTTGTTCAAACGAAGCCAATCAGCCAATTTGTCCGGCGGCCATCTTGGATTTGGCCGATTTTTAGAAATGTCTTTAATAATCTTCGCCAAAACCAAGCGATTGGTTCAAAAGTCATAAAATATCATTTAGGGCACGAGCTGAGCCAGGTTTGTTCAAGGGAGCTTGATTTGCCAAATGTTTGGGCGGTCATCTTGGATGGCCTGGTTTTCATGAAAGCAACTTTGTCTCCAGAGCCACTGAACGGATTGGGACGAAATTTTGGAGAAATAATATTGATGACTAAGGGCCATTAAAGTTTGTTCAAGAGAAGTCGATACATAAAGAAACATGGCCTCTGTTTTCTTGTTACAAGTCCGCTCAACTCATTAGAGTTTTACTTATTGTTAATGGCCATTCTAGTTGAGATGCCTATGGTCCAATTGAGCGATACAGGCCCCTTGGGCCTCTTGTTCATTCATTCATTCATTCATTCATTAATTCGTTCGTTCGTTCGTTCGTTCGTTCGTTCGTTCGTTCGTTCGTTCGTTCGTTAGTTCGTTCATTCACTCATTTTTTCCCATGCTTCTTAATTATTATTTCTAATTTTTCGCACTTATCCTAGAACATTAGGATTTTAAAGGTAAATTACAGATGACACATGCCCTCTGTATGAGTCAATATCAAGGCAGTTTAAACTAAATAAATAACCAGTAACTATTAACAATAACGACAATCAGAGACTGCTAAAGTATGGCCCCATTCCGCCCAGCACAACCTCCCACCCAAGATTGGTTACTGTGACCTTGACCGTTGACCCCAAAATCGATAGGTTTCTTCGGAACACCAAGGACAAGCTCCCACCCAAGATTAGAAGGGCTAACGATCCCCTCAATCAAACTCGAGTTATCATCTGGAAACGCAATATTACATAATTAATTAGGGCACCGTGACCATGACCTTTTACCATTCGACCCCAAAATCGACAGGGCTCTTTGGACCACCAAGCACAAGCTCCCACACAAGATTGGTAACAAGCCCTTCAAGGGAACTTGAGTTAGCAGTCGAAAACGCAATATTACGTCATTAATTAAGTCATCGTGATCGAGATGGTTCTTTGGACCACCAAGGAAAGCTCCCAAGTAAGATCGGCAACGAGCACTTCAATAGAAGTCGAGTTACCATCCGAAAATGCAATATTACGTCATTAATTATGTCACCGGGACATTGACGTTTGACCATTTGACTCCAAAATCGATAGAGTTCTTCAGACCACCAAAGACAAGCTTCCACACAAGATTGGTAACGATCCTTGTATGAGAACTCGAATCAGCATCCAGAAACGCAATTTGACCCCAAATCGAGAGGGTTCTTCGCATCACCAAGCACAATGCTCCCACCCAAAATTAGTAACGATCTCTTCAATCAAGCTCAAGTTATCATCCGGAAACGCAATATGACACCATTAATTAGGTCACCTTGACCTTTGACAGTTTGACCACAAAATCGATAGGGTTGTTAGGACCACCAAGCACAAGCTCTCATACAAGATTGGTAACGATCCCTTCAATAGATTTCGAGTTATCCTTCAGAAACGCAAAATTACATCATTAATTAGGTCAGCGTGACCTTGACGTTTTACCGTTTGAGCCCCAAATCAAGATGGTTTTTCAGACTACCAAGGACAATGTTCCACGCAAGATTGGTGACAATCCTGTCAATAAAACTCAAGTTATCATCCAGAAATACAATATTACGTCAGTAATTAGGTCATCCTGACCTTGACCTTTAACCATTTAACCCTAAAATCGACATGCTTCTTCAGACCACCAAGGACAAGGTCCCACTTGAGATTTCTAATGATCCCTTCAATAGAGCTCGAGTTATTATCCCGAACGCAATATTACATCATTAATTAGGCCACCGTGACCCTGATCTTTAACCGTTTGACCCCAAAATCGATAGGCTTCTTCAAACCACCAAGCACAAGCTCCGATGCAAGATTGGTAACGATCCTTTCAATAGATCGCGGGTTATCATCCGGAAACGCAATATTACATCAGTAATTAGGTCATCGTGACCTTGACCTTTGACCCCAAAATCGATAGGTTTTTCCAGACCTACTGCGACATCATAGCGATTACATGAGGTGATTTAGCATTATTTAAAGAGGAGTTTATATTTTAGATGATAGTTATTATTAAATAATATATACTGTATCAAAAATTCATTGGAATATGGATTCCGCATTGAAAGTCTTCATCACATGATTGACAATAGTATAATAAGCAATATAATAAGATGGAAGCGGAAAACCAAAATTGTGGCGAAGACATCATAGAGGTTATAATGATGTCATCACTAAATTGGTCTTCAAAGTCAAATGTCAAAGGTTAATTAAAGCAGAAACAGGATACATGCTACATGATGATCGTGATTCCATTCAGTTGAAGAATTCATTTGCATGACGATTCCAAGAATATGAATTAATTAGCTTTGGAGCTATATGTTTACAATTACAATGCTGCAATCTGAGACCATCTAATTCCTTAATGGAGAAATATATTTGTATGTATGATTACTGTCTTCTGCGGCTGTAGTAGTAGAAACATCTTACAGCTGCAATCAGTCCTTCTTCGCTTTTGCCCACTGTGTCTTGTCCTCAGTCGAAATCCTTAGCTTCCTCAGGTCCATTGTTGACTTGAGTGTACCGAGTCCTGCTTTCTTGAGGTCACCTCGTAGCATGCTTAGCAGATGTATGCAATGACGTCCTCTCCTGGCTTTGTATTTGCTAGTTCCGAGTAGGGCGAATTCCAAGGCTCTCTGTGCTGGTGTCCCTTCTGGCATCCTTAGCACATGGCCAAACATGGACCATCTTTGCTTGGCGACTTTTACAGACAGCGGCGACGTATTACACATCTTGTAAAGTGCATCGTTGGAAATTATGCTGTCTGGCCATCGGTGTCCAGTGATGGTGCGTAGGTGTTTGCGGTGGCAGGCATCGAGTTTGTCTAGAACTGCCTTTGGAGCTGTCCAGCTGTTACAGTTATACATCATCAAGGATACGCAGGTTGCATTATATAACCGTAGCCTCTTTATCAAGGGCATCTTTGATCTACGAATCCATAGCTTCCAGAAGGACTGGAAAGCTATGTTCGCCATGACGCAGCGTGCAGAAATGTCAGCAGTACTGCAAAGCAGTGAGCCCAGGATTTTACTTTTCCTCCATGGTTCGCCGCCACGAAGTGGGTCGTCATTTTCTATAATTTCATGCTTTGTCGATAGGTATATGTGGGTGAACTCTGTTTTGCATTCATTCATAGAGATTCTCAATTTTTAGTTTGCTTGCAGCTATTGGAAGAAGTTCGTCAAGGGGTCTCTTTTCCTCGTCTATGAAGTCCACATCGTTGGCATATTCCATCTCTAGCGGCGTGCCCAGTTTTGACACTGGGGTGGGGTGGGGGTTGTCTTGTGGAACTTTCCCGCACAGATTTCAATGTGGCAGCAAGGTAGCAGGTGAAAAGCACCGGAGATAGACCGTCTCCCTGTGGGGAGCCGATTGATGTCTCAAACTGTACAGACTTCACTGACTTGACTCGTACTCTCAGCTTGGTGTCTGCAAGCAGTAGTCTCACTAGTCGTAGTTCATCTTCATTGCAACTGGCCTGACGTAGTACATCTAGGATCTTTGAGCGTTTAACTGTGTCGAAGGCTCGTGACATGTCAATGCCTATTTTGTGGAAGTCCCAGTGTTTGGACATGACTACCGACACAAGCATGCGTTGAGCCCATACAATGTCTGCGCAGCTGCGTCCACGTTTGAAGCCACTTTCACATGATCTGGTGAAGCAATCGATCTTGTCGCGGATGCGGCATAGAGTAGCATTGGATAGGATTTTCCGTGTGCTGTTAAGGAGCACAATGGGCCGCAGATTGGCTGGGGTCTCAGGTGGCTTCTTGGGCTTGGATAGTGCGATAAGGGTGTCTTGGCCTACATCGTCGATGGGAAGGTGGTGCATAAAAGCTGAATTGATTTTGTGCGTGATCGGTTTTGAGATAATGTCACTCGCATATTTGAATAGTTCATTGCTCATGCCATCAGGTCCGGATGCACGTCCATTTTTTCAGGGCTTTAAGTGCCTTCTCAATTTCTGCTGTTTTAATTGGTGTTAGTAATGGCCTGGGGTCTCCTGAGAACGGGTGCAAAGGCTCATTATCGTTGTCAGTGAACTGTACCTTGCACGATTCTGGGATCGCCTCGGCTTTTCCCAGGCCAGTCCCGATAAAGTGTCCTTCAGAGGTGTGTACAGTGAGTGGTGGTGTGTAGTCAGTAACTCTCAGGGCTCGGGCTGCCCGAAGCATTTTGAAATATATTTCGATATCCTTAAAGCATCTTATGATCTTGGTTTAAACGTGATTTATTTTGTTCAGAGGGTAGCACGATAAGACTTAGAGTCTTATGCCCGTGTCTCCCATACACATACAGATTATTCAAAACTTTTTTACAACAAAATGGCGGCAAATCATAATAGTTTAATTAATTGTAGTCTATTAGTGTGCATAAGTGTGTGGATGTTGAGTGTGAGGTGGGGGAGAGTAGGAAGAAAGACCAAGATAGAGAGAGAGGGGGAAAGGGGGAGAGAGGGTGAGGGATAGAGAGAGCGAGGAATAAGATCAAATGGAAGAATAGCAGAGGTGAGCTCTAGGTCCTGCCTTCGTCCCGACCTGTACGTGTTGGGCTGCTTTCCATTTACCCCTTAAACTATAAGTTCGCGAACGGGAAGCTACTGAAAGCAGCTGGTGTTAATTATGTATTGACATACCGTATTACAGATCAGTTTGTTCATTTCCAAGTTGGCAGTGTAAGTCCCGTATAGAAGCTGGTTGACCGTAAGATTAGCAAGAGAAATATCGTTCAAGGCAAGCTGATTTTGGAAAACGACTCTTTGCTCGTTAAAAAGGGCACACTGTAAGAGGTAGTGGTTTGTAGATTCATCATTGTGCCCACAAGAACAACTGGCAGATTCCGACAGAAAGTTGTCAAATAGATGTCGGTTTAAAGAACTACAACCATTTCGGAGCCTGCATAGCTTATGAGGTCTCTTATGATCTTATGATCTTCTTAGGTACATGTCGGGTCACAGTTCTAGATAACGGACATCACTTGTTGTTTCCTCTACCTTGTGACTTCTGTAAATCGTGTATCCAATTCCTTAGATGGTTGTTCGAATTTTGATGTGAAATAGTTCCTGATTTTCACTTGGAGACCTTATCAGCTGAAATAATGTTGTTGATTTCTCGTGGAAAGTCTGGCAATATGTCCATAGTCACGTCTATTAAAAAAGACAAGAATCTATTCCTTTTTGAGTCACCCACTTGCCAGCTTATCTGCCAAATAAGATATAGGCTATCTATTATATTTCATGGGGTGAGCAGCATAAGATTGAATTTTTCGAGCTGAATCCATGAATCCTTTTCCTCAGTCAATCACATGACGTCATAATGAACAAAATGACGTGTATTATGATGTCATAATCATTACGTCATGAATGGCTCGATCTAGTCCATCTTAAATGCTTAATAGTCTGTAAGATTGTATGAGTTGCGTGTCTTTACTATTTAATAAACATGCTGTTGATTGGCAGCAACAGCACGCAGTCAAATTAGTTTCAAAATATTCAACAGCTTACCTGTATAGTTTTCTGGAAATTGATAATCAGAGATCGATCGATCCCAACATGAGTGATGCATGGATAGAGGTTAGCTAGAGATGGGCGGGGCATGGCTAAAACTGGAAAAGCCCATTGCTGTCTTTGACTCACTTCTTTGCTATAGATGGTCGATGTTGCTTAATCGCTGGCATTAATGGGCGTGCTATGCATGGCATCAATGATAATTTGAATTGCTTGGGTTTGTTTTTTAAAACATTTATTGGTTGGAATTTGATGCGATCATCCAAGCAGATGAGCCAAGCTCTAAAATCGTTCTTACAGATCCAGTATACCTGTTTCAAAATATCCACGTTGGCACTACATGAAAATCTTCGCATTGCCATTCTGTGGGTTTCCTTTCCAACAGGTTTGATGATTTTTGACTTCCATAGGTTCATCATTCTGGTCTGGCATGTGAATGAAAATGACCGGAACTGTTATTTTCATCTTTGATGGTATAAGACCGCCTTTCGGCCATAAACTCCTGATTTCAGTATGTTGGTCTCCGTAAGTGTTAGCGGCATCGCCCAACATTAATGTCAGAGGGTGCAAGCCCAGCAATCTGATATGTTTCTCTGTTTCCAATCATTCCATCTAAGTACAATAGGTCAGACTTGTTGGAAAAAGAACCGGGCTAATAATCAATCATTATACCCCAAGCAATAAGACTCACAACCGAACAATATTACCTCCCAATTAGACTAGCATAATATGTCATCCAAATTAGATCTTTTTCAGAGACACTGTACTTTATGCCTTACATTTTATTCTTTCCTACTACCACTGTATATCATTTACCAAATTTTATTTAATGTGGTTAAATACACGTGTATACATTTCCTTACAGACATGGCCGTTTTCCTTCACTAATCGCGTGCTTGGTACAGGAGAGATGGGCAAAGGTACTGGCTCTGACACAGGGAGCAGCTGTATAAAGAATGACTCAAATTCACCGTCACCAGACTCTGACTTTAGCCCGAGGACAGAATATTGAAGACTCGGCTACCTAGACCAAATTCAACAGCTTTAGTCCACTTATGGCTATGACATCATTCTTACTGACTTTAAGTATAGAAGCATCCACTGTGACGAATTTACGTAACCCTTTAACCCTTGCAGACAAGAGATGATAATGGAGGATTCCAGTTTATCCATCAATCATATGACGTCATGATCAACTACATGACGTGTATGATGACGTCATAATCAATTAAGTCATGAATGACGTAGCTAAATTCGTCACGAACGTTTAATTGATGACCGACTAAGCGTCGTTGTACGAATTGTGTGTTTACTATTTAATAAACATTCTGTTGAATAGTTTAGAACTAATTTGACTGAGCGCTGTTGCAGCCAAAGGCTGAAGATGGGCGGGGCATAGATAATATTGGATTCATCCATTACTTTATGATATAAGGAATATTCTGTTGAATATTTTGAAGCTAATGTTGGGAGCGGTTGCAACATGTTCCAGTCAAATTAGTTTCGAAATATTAAACAGCTTTCAAGTATAGTTCTTTTGATTTTGTGATAATGAATTCACGTGATTAAAGGTTTAACAACGTGAGCGTGCTAGCTCTGCTTCTGATTGATACACTTAATTTCCATCCGGAACCGGGATACGTGTAAATAGATGTGCCTTTGGCATGCGCATTGTACCTGATGCATGCGTGTCTGTGCGTTGGGAAACAGAGGTCAAGAACCTTGATTTTTAAAAGATGTTTTGTGAAATGTTATTTTAATAATCCGCTTATTGGTTTTAGATAGCCCATTTCCGAAGCTATCGAGATGTCGAAAAAACACGAGGGAGGCCACTTCCAAAAAAGGTAGCCCCATGAATAATGACTCCGCGATGATACTCACTGTACTGACAAACCATTACGTTTATGATTAGCGGAATCATAAATAACCAAAAGATCAAGATGGTGACTAAACATGAGCATGTGTATGCCAGGAGTGTTGTATTTTAATACCGATTATAAAAACTTGAAGTAATTATAAAATCATTCATTTCCTCAGTGTCGAGGCGTCGGAAATGTTTCTGGTAATCATAACACTTAACGGCTTATCAATACAATGCGTATTTATAGCACAATGGTGTCAGGGGTAACCCTTTCAAGGGATTGTCGTTTTCCGAAGAGGAATCCAATATGTCAGTTAAACATATGAGTCATAATGAATTACGTCACATGTAGGTTGACGTCACAATCACTTACCTGATGAATGACGTATCTATGTCCGTCATAAACGCTTAATCGTCTATCACGTTGTACGAATTGTATGCCTTTACTATTTAATAAACATTCTGTTGAATATTTTGAAACTAATTTGACTGGGTGCTGTTGCTGCCTATAACAGCACCCAGTCAAATAAGCTTCAAAATATTCAACAGCTGGAAATTGAGGTTCAGTTAGTTCGGTGTTCTATCGAATATTTTGAAACTACGTTGACAGGAACTTATTATTATCACGTTTCTTCCATAATAAGGAATAGTGTGTTTATAATGCAACGTGTCAAACATTATAAATTGTATACATGTCAATATAATCAGACTGACTTAGTTACAGATCGAAGATCAATCAATCAACCAATCGGTCAATTGATCAATCAATCAATCAATCAACCAACCAACCAACCAACCAACCAACCAACCAACCATCCATCCAACCAACCAGCCAGCCAGCCAGCCAGCCAGCCAGCCAATCAATCAATCAATCAATCAATCAATCAGTCAATCAATCAATCAGTCAATCAATCAAACAAACAGATTATCTGTTAGTAATCTGTCCTACTTACCACATTGCTACTCATTATAGATGTAATTTGTGTTGTTTTCGAAACTCATTCCCATAATGTGCGTGCAAAACAATATCAAGGTCAAGGTCAGGTTCACGTTTATTAATCTCAGGACAAATACAATTATGACATATCGCATGGTTAAAAGTACTGAAAGTACAATGTTACACAAATTTAGTTATAAAATTTAGATTTGCTAGTAGGCCTATTTTATATATGCTCATTAAAACAATTTCGATTTTTAAAAGTAAATTAGTAATTTGCATAGCTTACATATGTGTTGCTTGTTTGAGATAATATATTTGGGGTTTCCCCATGACATTTTCCACATGACATTCTATTATGCAATACAAAATTTAAAAAATCTAAGCTTTGGCTTATGGGACATCGAAAATGAAATATTCAAAATTTCTAACACATTGCAAACATCATAGATCTTCTCTGTTGCATCACGCTCTGCTTCTATTGTTAAATGCTGGTTTATGGACATATAAATTTGTATGATATTCAGTTATTTAGTGGCTTATTAATTTAGTAAAATGTTGGCCTTTAAATGCATTGGTGTTAGAGTTCTAATTTTATATTCAGTTGTTTAATCAGTTAATACTTACAGACCACAAACGACAAACTCGTTATGATATTGTGAGTAAGCCGTTGATTATCTTGCAACTAATTTCATTGGACTCCATTTCTTCCTACAGGAGCAACGAGTTCCAGTCAAATTAGGCTCAAAATAGGCAACAGCCTTTCGGCATCAGCCTATCTGTCATGAAGTCCTGACACGTGAAATTCAAATATTAATGGTTAAATATAAACAATGTGTAGTAAGTAATTTTTTAACTTCAATCTATAATTTTCCCATGGATGAATTGATTTAGCTTTTTCAGTCTCCTCGGTTGAGCTTTATATTGCGCATTTGTGAATATTTTAAACAGCATATCTAGAGAATAAAATATAGTTTTCTATAGCCTAACCTGCATTTATTGGCTGCGTTTCCTCAGCTTCATGATTGCAGACTCTACAGCAGTTTGATATGAGAGTTTCTAAATACATTTCGCACTTTGTGTTAATACATGTATAGCAATAGCAAATGATGTTAATATATTCTATATTTATTATTCTGGTCGACTTTCTCCTGTAAAATATATATATATATATAAGTCCAGTTTGCCATAAAAACGTTTTAATATTTACTAATTTATTAAATATAAGTTAGAACTATTTATTTACAAAAACCATGTTGTTATGTCATTGCATATCTACTCCAGTATGGATGCCTGCGTATTAGTTATCTAAATTACTGAGCTTACATACCATACATTGTAAGTGATAATGCGCTATCTGATTGGATGAGAGCAACCATCTGTACATTCAAAAGGGTATGCTTCAACCTCTATGCCCCGTCATAGATCAGTATATGTTAATGAACCGTTCCACGTTTATCCATCT
Organism: Chaetoderma sp. LZ-2023a; assembly: GCA_034401795.1. NCBI lineage: Eukaryota > Metazoa > Mollusca > Caudofoveata > Chaetodermatida > Chaetodermatidae > Chaetoderma > Chaetoderma sp. LZ-2023a. Next base: position 161,173,433 of record CM067369.1, on the reverse strand, counting down.
ATCATATGACGTCATAATCAACTATGTGACGTGTAGAATGACATCATAATGAATGACATCATTATTACGTCATGAATGACGCAGGTAAGTACGTCACGCACGATATTTGAAGACGGACCATAGGCAGCAACAGCACCCAGTCAAATTAGTTACAAAATATTCAACAGCTTACCTGTATAGTTTTCAGGAAATTAATGGTTAGGGTATTCGGGCATCGATCAATTCCAACACGGCGAGGTGTGGGTGGAGCTTAGCTAAAGATGGGCGGGGAATAAAATGGAAAGATCCATTGCAGGGGAACAAATGTAAATTTTGAGTGTCCATGTGACTGCTCTCGAGGAATCAGATCTCTTGTCTACCTGGGGATCATTGGGTAATGTGAAAACCCTTCTGGTATCGTGATGAATCCAAATGTCTGACGGTATGAGGCTAGCTAATTGCAGGACTGCGTGCGTGCGCGCGTGCACGTGTGATGCTGATTAATGTTATCAGGATGACTGCAGGTGAGATCTTGCACAGCAGTTTCATTTTCAAGACCTGAAACAGCTTCAGAGAAAAATAAATGTTCATACATTCGTCTAGCTTGCTTTGATTGTAGGCTAGTCATTACATGATGAGTGGAGGGCATTGCTTCCATCAGTGCTTCTCGTGTAGTTTGAAACACTCCAATGATCCTTTCGAGGGCCAAATCCGACAGAGTACACGCTTATATTTTCTCAATGCCTTTCACTCTGTTCTTACTCTGAAACCCACAAACGAGCGCTGGGAAATAGTCAAACCCATCTGGGAATGCAGCCATTTGTCAGACCCAGGCTGGGTCTGACGAATGGCTGCATTCCCAGATGGTTTTCAATTACACAGGTGCATTAGTGAGAACAATACACTCTTTGCCACTCTTGTCAGTATCGCTTGCCCCACACCTCTAACCATGTTCTACATGACCAGGTGGCGACAGCCCATCTTAACAACTAACACATTCATTGGTGTACTTCTAGTTGGAGAGCTAAAGCGATCCTATTATTTCTGGGAATAGCTGATGCTCAGTTGCTGAAGCAAATACGTGTCAAATGTAACCTCTTGGGGGATGCTCTCACAGTAACAGAAGAGTCAAAGGTAAACTTGTGGACAGTTAGAGCTTACCCTTCATTTAGAATATGGACTGAGGTCATAGGTAGAACTGTGGAAAGTGGACTTTCCCGCAGCGCCAGTTTTTCCCCATTCCAATGCTCCCTCGCATTTCATTACCAAATTACCAAATGCATCTAGAGTTCATTCTTTGAAAGGTATTGCCTGAACATGTGATTGCTCATGACAATCTTGTCGCTGAGTATTAACGCGCAACTGAAATGATTGCAACTGAGGTTGGCTGATAGCAAGTTCTTATCGAAGTATATTGGTTCCATTATATATCTAGCACTATTAGCATAGGATCCTCACGTCTGAATGGAGGAATCAGGTTTTAGCTATTCCCCGCCCATCATTAGCTAAGCTCAACCTACACGCTGCCAGTGTTGGGATCGACCGATCACTGAACTCCTTGACTATCAATTTCCAGAAAACTACACAGGTAAGCTGTTGAATATTTTGAAACTGATTTGACTAGCCGCGGCCCATGGCAGAAACAGCGCCCAGTCAAATTAGTTTCAAACTATTCAACAGCATGTTTATTACATAGTAAAGACATAAAATTCGTACAACAACGTATGATGACGTCATATTCAATTACGTCATGAATGGCGTGACGTAGCTGAGTTCGTCACGGACGCTTAATTAATGACGGACTAAAGCGTTGTTGCATAAAATGTGTCTTTACTAAACATGCTGCTGAATATTTTGAAACTAATCGGCTGCGACAGCACCCAGTCAAATTAGTTTTCAAAACATTCAACAGCTTACCTGTATAGTCTTCTGGAAATTGATAGTCAGCGAGTTCAGGGATCGATCGATCCAAACACAGGCGAAATGTAGGTGGAGGTTAGCTAAAGATGGGCGGGGAATAGCTAAAACTGGATTCCTCCATTGCAAAATCGCTCTTGTAAGATGACATTCAGACCCATCAGCCTATGACTATCAAAGAAGTTATCGTCGCTAAGTGATGGACTGTCCATCTCAAGAGTACTAGCTAAATAGTGTCCCTACTCAATGACAAAATGGCTCTTAGTCATCTTAGCCAGTACTCTTGAGACGGATAGTCAATCATTTAGCGACAATTAACAAACGGCACGTTACATTAAGCTTGTAAAACATGTTCTCTGTTTTAAAATATCTGTAATCGGAGGATGCCACGCACACTTTGACGCTTACCAAAAATCTAACTAGAATGCACTCGAGGGAGATGCTGACTCACGCCTTTGCACTTCATGACCTAGATAGGTGGTTCGTAGATAGGTGATTCGTTGACCTCAAACTCAAAATAATCATAAGCTGTCGCAATATGAAGGTGTGTGCTAAATCTAGTGATTCTACATTCTTGCATTTCAGGGTTATGGCCAAAAATGTGTATTCCAGTATACACTGTGTGACCATGTGACCTAGATATTTGATGCTTTGTCCAGAAACTCATAGAACATTTTTCCTTCTAGCCAATCGCAAGATGAATATATGTTGCCGATTTGGTGATTCTACCTTCTTGTATTGCCGAGTTATTGACAAAAATCTGTATTCCGGTATGCACTAAGTGACCATGTGACCAAGATTTTTAGCCTTTTCAGTCCAAACTAATATATTTTATAGCCGCTCATAATACCAATGTATGTGCCGAATTTGGTGATTCTAACTACTTGCGTTCCGGATCTATGGATAAAATGCGCATTTTTGGATGCACTAAGTGACCCCGTGACCTTGATTTTTAACCTTTCGACCCCAAACTAACCATTTTTCTAGCTACTCATAATTTTCAGCCCTGAATTTCCAAAATTCCATTTTCAAGGTAATTATATAGGTAAGCTGTTGAATATTTTGAAACAAATTTGACTGACTGGCAGTCAAATCAGCTTCAAAATATTCAACGGGATGATTATTAAATAGTAAATTTATGAAAGCCGTACAATTTGGACACTTTCCTGACGGACTTTTCGGATTTCGTACGAGGCTACGTCATTTTGATTATGACGTCAGCTAAGATGCCAAAGTGAAGCCAAACCTGGGAAAAGTACGCCTAGATGCAGAGTTTATTAGACGCTAGAAACGAGCGTTATGACACATGACATTTTCCAAAGTATTTTGGACCAACGATTTCCTATTTGGAGCTGTTTACCTGGAACCCTAAGAATGCGCCCGACTCTGATCATATATTTTAATATAAAGCACACACCCAAATACTATATTGACATAAATAGTTCTAGTAGCACGCCGCAGACAATACGGTCAGAGTCGAGTGCATTCAAAGTCCATTACTAAGTGGTATTTGTTCATTTGGGTTGACTGATTTTAAAACAATGCCAATATCTTATAGCAATTTTCCGCTTAGCTTAAGATTAATTAAGAATTGCTAATTGCGCATTTACAATCGCGGTCCAATATCCCGACCAGTGACAGGCACTGATGTACTTGCCAAAGGTGGCCAGGCGAGATGCATAGCTTTCATCCTGGAGCTTTACCCAGTTCTGTTCAACCGATCCGGAACTGCGGCACACCTGTTTAACGGTCGTAAAACATAACGTCCGGAACAGATGGATAATGGAGAACTTAAAGCCACCGTGCGCTGATTTAATAGAATATACGCCTGCAATATATCATAACTCGAAAGACGTGGAGCTATTCATGACATGATCTCTTAATTCCTTTACCACTCATATCAGCCAAAAATGCTTTCAGCAGTGGTCTTCAGAAATGTCCATTTACAGATCAAGAGAAGATCATTTTTGAAAATTTACCACTGGAATGCCTGGTTCGATAACCGAGCCAGTCATTCCAGTGGTAAACTTTCAAAAATACTTTTCTATTGGTCTGCAAACGGACATTTTCTATGAGAAAATTTTTATTTTCTTGAACACATTCGAGTGTTAAAGGATTAGATAGCAAGAGAAATGGCAATTTCAGAACAGAGGCATAGCTTATCTGAGTGCGAGTTCTCTGTCGCTCTTCCCTATATCAAGTCTTACATGACGGAATTTTATAGGGCAGAGACAGAGAACTTGGACTAATTAAGTGTATCTACGAATACCTAATAATCATCATGGTGGTATTGTGGTGGTCGTAGTGATAGAGGAAGTAGTAGTAGTAGTAGTAGTAGTAGTAGTAGTAGTAGTAGTAGTAGTAGTAGTAGTAGTAGTAGTAGTAGTAGTAGTAGTGGTAGTAGTAGTAGTAGTAGTAGTAGTAGTAGTAGTAGTAGTAGTAGTAGTAGTAGCAGCAGCAGCAGCAGCAGCAGCAGCAGCAGCAGCAGCAGCAGCAGCAGCAGCAGCAGCAGCAGCAGCAGCAGCAGCAGCAGCAGCAGCAATACATGACATAATTTTATAGGGCAGACCGCACGGAGATAGAGAACTCGGACTAAGAAAAACAAGCGATCCAATGGGCCTGTAAAGCTCAATTAGAACATAGGCATTTCAACTTAAAAGGCCATCGGCTATAAGTAGAAACCTGAGGAGTTGACCAAAAATGCGGCCGTGTTTCTTTATGTATCAACTTCCTTTGAACAAACTTTAATCATCCTTAGTCTCTAATCATATCTCCCAAAATTCGGCACAACCCGTTCAGAGGTTCTGGAGAAGTTGCTTTCATGAAAACTAGGTCATCCAAGATGGCCACCAACAGCATTAGGCTAATCAAGTTTTGAATCGATCCAAGCGGATTCGGTCAAAATTCAAGATGGCAAACTTACCGACTGGCTTCGTTTGAACAAACCTGTATCTCTATGCCCTAAGGATTATTTCTACCAAATACAGGTCTACTTCAAATCTACAGTGGTTCTCGAGAAGACATTTTAAATGTCCTATTCCTTTAGTAGATGGTAGCTTTTGGCGGGAAAAAGACCCAAGATTGCCGCCAAACGGTTTATCCTCCAGTTTCGAAAATGGCAAATTGAAATCAGAAATCCAAAAAACCTATATAAAACCAATATCGGCTTCAAAATCCATCAAATAAAAACATCAAATGTGGTCGTCAAACATGCTACACGTTGATTGGCCCGGCGCGGTCATGTTTTTTGACGAATCAACTGCCCGTGCACAAACTTTAATGGCCCTTAGTCTCTAATCATACCTCCCATATTTCGGCCTGATCCCTTCAGGGGTTCTGGATAAGAAGTCGTTTTCACTAAAACTAGGTCATCCAAGATGGCCGCCGAAACATTTGGACAATCAATTTACCTTGAACAAACTTGGTTCAGCTTTTGGCCTAGACGATGTTTCATGAGTTTTGCATCGATCCCACAAGCGCTTTCGGAGAAGATTTTTAAGTTTCTAAAAATCGGGCGAAATCCAAGATGGTCACCGGCCAAATTGGCTGATCGGCTTCGTTTGAACAAACATGGATCCATATACTCTACGGATGCTTCCTGCCACATATAATTGAAATTGGCCCAGTAGTTCCTGAGAAGTCGTTTAAATGAAAATTTGACGGACGACTGACGGTCGCCACGGCATAAGCTCACTTGGCCTTTCAGGCCAGGTGAGCTAAAAACCTGATGAATTGACCTTCACTTCTCAAGCTTCCGTAGCCAATTAAGAGTACCTGTGAAAATGAGAGTTTATGTGTAAATACTGTGTATCAAGTACGTTAACCCATTTATCCCTTTTTTCTATGTAGATAGATTTGTACATTAGCCGCTGTATTCGTTATATGATGATAACAGACGACATCATAAAAGCTTCATAAGGTTTCCCATAAAAACCTCACATCAGTTCTGGCCAATAAGTCATGTGCATCTGGAACGTGGTTGACCACTTAAATTTTGTTTTAATCGACTGCATATATGACCACTTGAGCTGACCATCTGTGACCGTGTTAATCTGACAACCATGCCTTTTTCAGGTATATACAGAGACAGTAGCGTGGTTGGGTTGGCACAACAGGGAGCCAGAAGCGTCCGGGACCATTTTCAGATACAAAAGCTTTGGACGGCATCACGACAAGCCACAGTAGAAGGCGAAATAGTCCCCTAAAGTATCACGTATTAATGGAAGCCAGAGAAATGTTTGAAATGGTGGACAAGACATCTTCTGGATAACCACTAACCTGTGCAAGAATGTACAGTACAATAATTACCATCAGCGTAGCAAGATTTTGAAAATTGTAATGATGTCAAGCTGGGAGTCGAAATAGTCCATGACCTCATCACCTACCCATCCATGCTCTCACATCAGCACATCTAGATAGGATCGGCCTAGCCGCACCTCTGCCAGCTCATCTCAAAATTGTATCTTGACCGAGTCAACTCGAGAATTCTTATCATCGCATAGAACTTGAGATTTAAGTTTACGAACGATGGCGGCTGCAAATTACAAGTCAGGTGGAGGAAGATGGTGGATGGCTAGAAGATGAAGAGGAGGATACAGTGACCTGTGTGTGGCACAGGACTGCCCCGAGCTTCTTTTTTGGGTGGGGGGGGGGGGGGTAGGTGGTTACCGAGACGGATAAAGATCATCGCTAAGCACACATTGGAATGCACGCCACCAAATGTGAAGCTTACTGCTATTTTCCTCCCTATGGCCAGGCTATTTGAAAGGAGATGCGAAGCTGAGCCTGAGCGATCTGAAGGTGAGCCTGTCCATGTCGACTAGGTGGAGCTTGTTTTGCTAACCGCCTGATTATTATAAAAGTCCAGACAGTATCTCACCCCGGCCCATCTCCACGGTCAGAAATGATGATAATACCGCGTCCCCGTTTCAAATGTTTCCAACACATCTTTCAGCCATGCTACGCGAATGGAATGATTGGTCTGAAGAAACCATGTCTGCCTTACTGCAGCTGCCAAATACATCGCCAATCATCGATGATTGTTGAAAATTTCAAAATGTTGCATAGTATCTAGGCTATGGGGGGAATCAAATACCTCGTGAATACTTGCCATTTTGCCGCCATTACAATGTTAGCTCGAAAGAGATATATAGTATGTAAAGCATAAATATGTTGAAATGGGCAAAATAAAATGAAACCTATTCCCTGCCAAACTAAAAATAAATAAAACTCGGGCCACAAACCGCGTAAAAATTAGTTAAGATGATGCCTTCCCATCACACTCTTTCTAAGTAATTCTGTTTTGAACACAGGCCCTTTACCTGAGGGGAGCGTTTATAAGCCTCCATACACTCTCCACATCCTCCTTTCGATTGTGATGCAAACGTCACAATCTCGAGTGTAGTAGTTTACAAAGAGAATGTGACAGTGATGTGTTCCTGGATTCTAACACATCGTGGCTAACCTGTGAACATTGTGGGTGTAACGAATCCGCTCTCGGCTCGTGGAACAGCCATGGACGAGAAAGGATTAATAACGGACACATGGGCATGCAATGCATCTGCCTCCCCCACCCCAGCAGATGATGGGATCGAGATGCGGGCATCTATACCCGCATAGGCACAGGCTTGTTGCGGATCCAACATTCAAGAGAGCATGAATAGTTAGGGTCCACTGGACGCACTGCACATGCACTGGCCAGTGGTCAAGACATAGTGTTAACGCTAAGTCTAAGAATCAATTACGTCACCAATGACGCAGCTAAGTTCATCACGAACGCTTAATTAATGACGGACTAAGAGTTGTTGTACGAATCGTATGTTTTTACTATTTAATAAACATGCTGTTGGAATTAATTTGACTGGGGGGAGGGGGGGGGGGGCGAGGCAGCAACAACATCCAGTCAAATTACTTTTCAAGATATTCAACAGCTTACCTGTATAGTTTTCTGGAAATTGATAGTCTCTATAATGCTACCGCATTGGTTTCTACGAAATAGTATACTTACCTACCGGACCACTCACCACGCGGGGTGGTTGAGATTGGTTCGTGGTCTAGTAGGTAAGTATACTATTTCGTAGAAACCAATGCGGAAGCATTATAGATTCTACTTCAATATTCTTAACCACTGGACCACTCACTCTATGATAAACACCAGATTTTGACAGTCAAATAAACCTGGTTTGAGGGGTTGAGGTCAGGCCCAAGAGCCTATTTCCCCTCAATGAGAACTGATTAACTCCACAAGGGAGAAGACTGACAATAACAAGATAAAACTAGAATTGGATCAAAGTGTTGACCTGGGTGATCCCACTGGTCGCACAACCGCCCCCACCCCCTTTCTGAACCTAATTAACCACCAAAGGCTCAGAAAAAAGAGAGGGAAAGAATTACTATCTAAACCGTGTCAATTCTTCAGTCATGTCAAGAATATTCAGATAGTAAGAAAGCTGTTTCTACTTTCTATAATTCGAGAATCAAAAATGATATGGAGATAACTTACTAATTGTTTTGATTCGATAAATGAGACAATATAAATCAGACAGTGAGTTACAAATTAAAATACTAGTACTCACCATTTTAGTGTCAATTAAAGCAACCATGGTCACAGCTCAAGAATTCAGGACATCTGTCAGTGAGATCATCAAAACCACGCAGTGTGACTGACAGCCCAATGATGACAGAGATGCGATGTGCCCTTACCTGGATGACCGATTAGCCAGGTTAGCAATTGCAAGTGGGTTCGATGTACCTGAGAGATCACGCATATAATAATCGTGAAAGGAGCACTCACAATGCTATTGTGCAACATACATTGCATTTTCCAATGAAACACCATTGTATAAGGCTGTGGAAGCAGTAAGCCCTCGGACATCATGAGCCCTAGCCCTATCAATCTGTATACATGTAGATATTGTATGTGTACATTTAATAGTTTCTACAATCCACCTCGAAATGGTGTCCCTAGATGCTCTACCATGTGGTTTCTTATAGCACAACCATAACGATTTTGGATCTGATCTCCATGCACACGTTCTTTTGAGATACATCTTAAGAGATCTAACCGGACACCATTCTGCTGAAGGAAGGATCATGTCAGATTAGACTAGATAAAATGATAGGCTCACCTGGAAACTTTGATTGATTTTTTGACATAAAATTCTGTCTAGGTAATAAAGGCAGACCTTCTCCAGTAATTACAAAGCGGCCATGCTCTGCTGACAAGGCGTGCATCATTCCTATGTCTAGCAGAAGCAGCGGCAACCAATAACACTGTCTTCCAAGCACTATTCTGCGAATCTAATGATTGCATAAGTATGTCGCGGAAGTTGGTCCCCTTCTGGCAGAGGCGATGAATTTCGCTGCCAGCTCAGAAAATCCTTCCTTAACTGAACATTACACGGTAACTGCCATACAGTCAATTGGAACATTTCTGGACGATCATGGTAATGACGCTATCTGTTCTGGAAGATCAGATTCGGTAACTGCGGAACGAGAACCGGTCTGCAGACCAGAAGGTTCAGCAGATTCGAATACCATGATCGGCTCGCCCAGTCTGGAACGCTCAGAAGCACTTGGCATTCCTCCTGTTTGATTTTCTGCAGAACCTTTGGAATCAGGATTGTTGCAGGGTAGGCGTATGAATACATCCCTCCCCAACTCAATGCCAACACATCAACTGCGAAGGCTTGTGGATCTGGAATCGGACACACGTATGTAACCATCTGTGTTCTCTTTTGTTGCGAACAGATCTATGTTTAGCTGCCAATCCGTTAGTCGACAAACCAATCGCCGGCTCAATGAGTCCGCTAGGATGTTCAACCTTCTCGGAATGTGTGCCGCTCTCTCAGATAACACACCACTGTTGAATTGTCCGATCTGATCAGTACTATCTTGTTCTTGACCTGATCCAGACAATACACCAATGCAAACTGCCCTGCCAACATCCCCAGAATATTGATATGTTTTAAAACATTCAACCAATTCCACACCCCTGACACTGTCTGATCTTCCAGACAAAGCCCCCACACCTCCTGTGACGCATCTGTGAAAATCGCCACTTGAGGCGATGGAGGAGACAACGGAACTCCTAGCAAGAAATTCTGTCGATTGAGCCACCATTGAAGGTGATGACAGAATGGCTCCAATAACTGAATTGGCTTGAAAAGGCTGTCCCTCCTGAGACCACATGGACATCAGGTACAATTGGAGTGGTCTCCGCATTAAAGCTGAGTAAGGTACCACATACTCCATTGACACCATTAAGCCCAGAAATTTCAAGAATGTCCTGGCTGGAATCCATTGGCCCCTTTTCAACATCTTCAACAATGTCATCATGAGTCCACCCGGCTTTCGGATGGATAACCCATGCCTGACTGAGGATCGAAGAACATGCCCAGGCATACAAATACCTGAGATGGAACAAGATCCGACTTTTCGAAATTGATCACCCATCCAAGAGAGCTGAGCATGTTTGTTACTACTTGAAGGCTGCCTTGAAGTACACAGGGATCGTTGGCCTTGATCAACCAATCATCTATGTACGTATGAAGAGTCACACCTCTCTTGCAGAGTTGGGTTGTCATAGCAAGGTACCACATACTCCATTGACACCATTAAGCCCAGAAATTTCAAGAATGTCCTGGCTGGAATCCATTGGCCCCTTTTCAACATCTTCAACAATGTCATCATGAGTCCACCCGGCTTTCGGATGGATAACCCATGCCTGACTGAGGATCGAAGAACATGCACAGGCATACAAATATCTGAGATGGAACAAGATCCGACTTTTCGAAATTGATCACCCATCCAAGAGAGCTGAGCATGTTTGTTACTACTTGAAGGCTGCCTTGAAGTACACAGGGATCGTTGGCCTTGATCAACCAATCATCTATGTACGTATGAAGAGTGACACCTCTCTTGCAGAGTTGGGTTGTCATAGCAAGGTACCACATACTCCATTGACACCATTAAGCCCAGAAATTTCAAGAATGTCCTGGCTGGAATCCATTGGCCCCTTTTCAACATCTTCAACAATGTCATCATGAGTCCACCCAGCTTTCGGATGGATAACCCATGCCTGACTGAGGATCGAAGAACATGCCCAGGCATACAAATATCTGAGATGGAACAAGATCCGACTTTTCGAAATTGATCACCCATCCAAGAGAGCTGAGCATGTTTGTTACTACTTGAAGGCTGCCTTGAAGTACACAGGGATCGTTGGCCTTGATCAACCAATCATCTATGTACGTATGAAGAGTCACACCTCTTGCAGAGTTGGGTTGTCATAGCAAGAACCACATGTGTGAAGACCTGAGGAGCAGTGGTGAGACCGAATGGCAAAACTTTTAATTGCCATATGCGGTCCTGGAACGCAAACCGTAGATATTTGCGAAACTCCTCTTTTATTGGAACATGAAAGTAGACATCTTTCAGGTTTATTGACACTGTCCACATTCCTTTCGCTAATCCCGCCATTACAGTCCTTGTTATTTCCATTTTGAATTTTGGAGATAGCACTGGTTTCCAGACACCGGTGTGCTTGGCTACCAGGAACATGATCGAATAAAAGCCTGGGCTGTCCGGCTTTTTCGCAAAGAGCATTTATCGCCTCTTGAATAGCTAAAAGCCGATCAGACACCATTGGTACTGGGGTCCAAATGGGGTATGTAGCAAGATATGGGAGTAGTCCATTTTGGGACCATTCCAGAAAATACCTGTAGGTTATCCAATGAATAACCACGGAATCTCATACCACGTTTGCCGATTGATGTGCAAACAACTGCGGCCTGCCTCCTAATTGGAGCGGCTGAATAAGTTGTCATGCTGTCCATTCAATATTTTCTAAGACAGGGCCGATGGACGTCAACGCTACATGACCCACTGTTCCCGGAAACACCCGAGCGGTTCGAAGCGAAAGGCCATCAGGCTTGGTAAGACCCCCCTTACCGGCCCCACGGCTTCTCTTGGCTGAGCCATCAGCTCCACCCAGCCACCACCCTGGCTGGGCCTGGAACCATTGCCACCCTCTCTTCCATAGCCATCAACCCTGGGGTGGGAAGCAGGAGGAGCAGGCCTCACAAATACACTCTTAGACTGCTGTTTAACCTTGGGTTTAACAACATCCTTCTTCAGGTATACCTGTTTTAGAGCCAAGTCAACCTGTCGCACCTGTCTGCGACGCCTTCAAGGGTGCTCCATGTTTCACCCCCAAAGAGCTTGAGACCTCTCAGGTCCTTCCCAAGCAGCGAACACTGGATGCCCCGATTTGGCTGTTGCCTTGACTATTCAAGGACCATATGATGCCTCAAACGCAATCAGCATGCAGTAGCCAGAGCCACACAGTCCTCGGCTAGCCATTAACTGTGCATCAATGCCTTAATCACTGACGATGGCACAGTACTACCATCCCTTCCTCCATCAAAAACACCCTGCAGGAATGCATTAGCGTGCGAGAGTGAAGTTGTTGCTGCACTCGTCGCGTCCTCCACATACGAGACCTCCTCGCAAGAATACAATCGTAGGGGATGGACAGCAGGTTTGGCCTTAACCGGTTTGCCATCCTTCCCCAGAGGAGGACGTTCTATACCCAGTGTTGCTCTCTAATCATGCGACAACTGCCGTGCAGTGATGTGCCTCCGGTAGTCATCTAATGGCACCCCGCCTAGGGATCTCATGCAGTTTTCCGCTAATGAGCACTGAACAAACCGATAACCGCCATATCCGTGTTGGTAACATCCAACGGAATAAACGCTATATGCGACTGCTGCATCTCCATCAGCTTGCATCTCCGAGCACTAATGCCTGAGTCCTGGACTTCTGGATCCGGTCCAAAATCATAAGAATTTCTTATGAAGTCTGTGGCACCCATCCATTCCATCTCAGTTGTCAAAGGACCACATGGAAGAAGGATGAGGTCTGCCCCCTTCATGTTGGCTGTCCAAGTCACAGCCTCCTTGGCAACCCTCTGGTCAGGACCCGCACCAGACCCAGTATCACCACCAGAAGCTGAATGCTCTGATCCAGCCATCTGCGGAGAGGGTGGACTCTGCAAATCAGGCATGAGCCCAAAACCCTCAGGTACCAGTGCTGACGGAATACCAGACACCATGGTAGCAAAAGTGGCTTGGGCACTGACCCTAGCCTGTTCCAGCAATGGACCCCATTGAACCAGTGCGGACTGGCCCGGATGAGGATGGACCCCATATGGCCAATCAGGCTGCATGGCATCCATCTCCATCCACTCAACGAGGCCTGACTGGGACCGCTGCAGTAGTTGGTCCTCCTCCTCAGTTGATAGATCATGATCTATAACCTGGCCTGTCTCAGAGGAGAGCAAGCCATGGACGGGAAAACCCTGCTCCTGGCTACAGGTCCTATAATGTTCCATCTTGGCAGAACCGGTACAGGGTACTAACAGAGCAGAACCAACCACTAATGGACCCTCATGGGTGCCGCTTTTATGGATACCACTAGGTCCAGACATGGCTGGATGGGTGCCAAGCGATGGGTTCATCACCTGTTGGACCAATGGCGGAGCCACTACAGTCAATGCCATCTGAATCATGAACCGTCCCCATGATTCATCTAGCATCGACTGAAATGACCCAGCCATCTTAGTCCTAACAGAGGTTAATGCTGCGTCCAGGTCTTTTTTAGACACCGATACTTTACCTGACTGCTCATGTCGAGCTCTCCGACCAGGCCAGGCACACATCGCATCTCTTATCCTTGTCACAGGCAGAACACTTAGCGCACTCGTGACCCTCAAAGATTGAGCTCAAGTATTTATTGCACTTTCCATTACTGCATCGTGAACTGTTCTTTTTCTGAAAAATACAAGGGAAGAACAAAAGTATTCGGTTTTTTAACCACACCTCAATAATAAAACGTTACCATACCATGAAATGTAATAAAACATACCAGAAGCAGAGTAATCTGGGTTTTTTTTAGCATGAACAATAATATAGGACCCTCCAAAAATTCATTGTTTTATTGAGCCCATGATTACGTGTGAAAATCATTTAATGACAGTCCAAAGGAATAAAAAATAATTATTAGACTTCAAATATTTATTATTACTGTTCATAAAAAACGTGAATATTGTGAAATAGAAATAAACACACACAAGAAATATTATTCAAACGCATTCAAGTGGTGTACCAATGCGATATGAGCCTAGGCAAATGAGAAATCCGACCAAATTTCTCTAATAAAATACGTACCATCGAACATAAGAGCACCCACTGTCGCTAAAAACGACGATTTACAACAGGTTTCGCTCACTCCTCCGTTATATTGAGGCACTCGCCTCATCGGAGAACCAAAAAGATACAAACCAAAGCGATTAATATAAAGTATGGTAATAAAAACACAAAAGACAGCGTGATAAACGACAAAATTACCCAAATCAGCTGTCAGAACAAACCAATGACCACTCCAGCATCCATCTTGAATGATGAATTCTGGTCATTTACGGACACAAAAACAGCGTGTACTCGCTAATGATCAAACGAGTCCTAACAGTAGCAAACGAGTCCTAACCGTAGCAAACGAGTCCACGTGAATAAGTGGCTTAAAATGGCAATCTGAAAAATATAACAGATTAACAAACATTCAAAAGTAATATTTATGTCCAAAACAACATAATTATGGAACAATATGACCTTAGCAGACGGGGATAGGTCCGAGCCAGACATCATTGATGAATTGCAGGGAAAATAAGTCTGAATAACACTAAAACTGGAATTTTAAGTAGCCACAACAAAACACTACATGGTTCACGCAAATATTTTGGGAATGGATGGTCTGGACTCGGAGACAGTCAGTGTGACCAGCATGGGAGTTTCCAGATACGTCTAGGTACTGAGGTGTGTTGTTTAATTGGGATTTATTTGGAAGAGTAGACATGTTAGGAAACATATCATAGAGTGGTCCAGTAGGTAAGTAAATTGAAGTAGAATAAAAAAAGCATCCGCTTTTGTTTCTACGAGAATTCTTAATACTTACCAGATGTACTATTATGATAATGTCTATTATCTAGTCTAGCTCAAAATAAACAATTAAAACTCTGCACTCTCCTGGTCCTGCCCATACTGTGTCCGGGAATTACCATAGCCGCAGGTACCGAGTCAATTCCCAATCACAGTCAGATTCGTCTTATATTTGCCTTGACAAACAGCGAAAGCAGC
This sequence comes from Chaetoderma sp. LZ-2023a, assembly GCA_034401795.1. NCBI lineage: Eukaryota > Metazoa > Mollusca > Caudofoveata > Chaetodermatida > Chaetodermatidae > Chaetoderma > Chaetoderma sp. LZ-2023a. The sequence goes on along the minus strand of CM067369.1, from coordinate 161,158,344 downwards.
TCAGCCTCACCTCAGCGGGGTGGCTGAGACAGGGCCATAGTACATCTGGTAAGTATTAAGAATTCTCGTAGAAACAAAAGCGGATGCTTTTTTTATTCTACTTCGAATAATACTTACCAGATGTACTATTATGATAAACTCCGGATTTCGACAGCCAGGAAATACCGGTGGGAGGATGTGAGGCTCGAACCAGCACTCATCTACCATCCAACAGAGAAGGTTGTGAAGAGACTAGAACCCTGGCATACGCTTGGGTTCTGCCATCTGACTCATAGAGTGCTAAACTTCCATGGTCTAGACCGCGCTCCCCACCCTCTTTCGTCCGCACAAAATTCAGAGGGCTGTCAATGGGGATGCAACACCCACCAGACCCGTGTCAGCCCCAAGTCTCAGCTAGGGCAGTCCAGTAGAGTGCAAAGAAGCTACTACAACTTCTAATTTTGAAAAAAATATCAGTATAACGATTAGATTTTCAAATTGGAATGAGTCTAATGTCTGTTTGAGACGATAAGTATACTCTTGTACCAGACTATTTACCTAGGCAGTCTGGTATTTCGACTGTAAGTAAATATATTTATAGTCACTTAATTAATGTAAACACTCACCATTTTGAGTGCTTGATCTTTTCTTGTTCATCACAGGACCTCGGCCCAATCCACGGTCATACTCAAGTCATGTGCATAGCCATTGTTCAGTGTAAGTGGAAGACTTTGTGATATGTGCGCAGTAGTGGTCGGATGTAGTTTAGATTCGATAAATTGGCGACGGCTACCGGATTAAGTGCGCTGGAGATATCGCGAAGGTAGAAATCAGTGAATGATGACTCAGCATGCCATTGTGCTACAGACATAACCTCCTCTAATGAGACACCCTTATAAAGGGCCGATGATGCTGCTAGTGCTTGGACCTGATGGGCATTCGCACGATCAATCTGCTTTCCTGTAGCGATTTTGTGCGACATCTGAATAGCGTCAACTATCCAATGAGAAATAGTATCTTTCAAGGCGTGTAAATGAGGAGCTTTGACACATAACCACAGATATTTTGGGTCATCTCTCCACTCCTCAGTACGTTTCTTATACATTTTCAGACATCTGACAGGACACCAGGCAGAAGAGTTTGGGTCATGTCTAGTTAAACTTGGCAAATTGATCGGCTGTCCTGGATATTTAAGTGACTGATTCTTTGCCAAGAAACAAAGACGTGGAAGTAGTCTTAAACCTTCACCCGTGACGACAAAACAGTCTTGTTCGGCAGAAAGTGCATGAATTTTGCTTCTCCTTCTCGCCGACGCTGCTGCAACCAAGAAAACTGATTTAATAGTTAACAGTTTAATGTCTATAGATCTAATTGGTTCAAAGGATGCATGCCCTAAAACCTGTAGAACAAGAGATAGATTCCATGCTGGGATAGGAATTGGCTGTCTAGGTCGCAGATTGCTCATTCCTTAATAACTTCATTCAAGGTGTCATTCTCCACTCCTTCAATGGCCAGACTGGGAATGACTGAAGCTAATGCAGACTTATATGCTGCTAGGGTTGAAGGTACAAGGTTGTCAACTTCGTATAAATGACAGATAAAATCTGCTACGTGTTGAACAGATGCAGAAAAGGGATTGATATCTCTTCCCTTACACCACTCTACAAATTGGTTGATTCTATAATTATATGTTTTCGTGGTTCAACCTCTTCTGGCTGAAGCAACAAACTTCGCTGCTTGCTCAGAAAAGCCACCCTCAATTGTATGCTGGTTGATAACATCCATGCAGTCAATTTGAACATTTCTGGTCTGTCGTGAAGGTACAGACCCTTGTTCTGAGAGATTAGATCTCTTCTGTCTGGAAGAGGGATTGGATTGCAGACCAGAAGGTCCAGCAGATCCATAAACCATGATCGGCCTGGCCAATAAGGGGCGATCAGTAGCACTTGGCACATTCCCTCTCTTATCTTTGCCAGAACTTTTGGGATGAGAATTGTTGGAGGATACGCATACGCGTACATTCCCTTCCAACTTATCGCCAGTGCATCTACCGCTAGAGCTAGCGGGTCTGGGATCGGTGATACGTAAGTGACCATCTTTGTATTTTGTTTCATCGCAAACAGGCCGACATTTGGCTTGCCCCAATGTTTGAATAGAACCTCCACTACCGACTGGTTGAGCTGCCATTCCGTCGGACGACAAACCGCCTTCAACTGAGAGCATCCACTAGGATGTTCAATCTTCCTGGAATGTGTGCTGCCCGAAGAATAACATTCCTCTCTTGGCACCACAGCAGAAGGTTCCAAATCATCATACACAACTCTGGTGAACTCATCCCGCCTTGGCGGTTCAAATAACACATCACTGTTGAGTTGTCTGTCCTTATTAGGACAATCTTGTCTTGAATTAGACTCTCAAACTTTCGAAGTGCCAATACCACCGCTAATAGTTTGAGAACATTGATATGTTTCTGTGCATTGGTCCGATCCCATTCCTCTGACACCGACTGATCATCCAATACTGCTCCCCAACCCGTCGTCGATGCATCTGTGAAGACGGACATCTGAGGTTGGGGAGGTTGTAGAGGAACACCTCGCATGAGATTCTGTTCTGATTTCCACCACTGAAGGTGGAATATCAATGGTTCTTTCACTGGTATCCTCAGAGATAACGGATCCGTTCTCTGAGACCAGAACGACATTAGATACATCTGAATTGGCCTGCGCCTGAGTGCCGCATATGGAACAACCTTCTCCAGAGATACTAGTAAACCCAGTATTCTGAGAAATTGGCGCACCGTCAGATAGGCTCCTAGAGAAACCGACTCCAAAACTGCAACCAGGCTCTTGACTCTGCTCTCCGCCGGAAAAGCTACGCCGTCCCTGAGATTGAAAAAGATTCCCAGATAAACAAACTCCTGGGATGCAGTCAATTCTGATTTCTCTAGATTCACAATCCATCCTAGATCCTTTAATAAGGCTAGGACTACCTGCAGATTGTTGCGCAGAGTGGCTTGGTTCCCAGCCTTTAGCAGCCAGTTGTCTATGTAAGTATGAACAGCTATATTTCTCCTGCGAAGGAAAGAAGTCATGGTGAGAACCACTTTGGTGAAGACCCTCAGTGCTGTGGTCAGCCCAAATGGAAGCGCATTGAATTCCCAAACATTGTTTTGGAAAGCAAAGCGAAGGTATTTCTGAAAAGGAATTGAACTTGGAATATGAAAATAAGCATCCTTCAGATCTATCGACACTGCCCACATGCCTTTTCTCAGCCCTGTCATTACTGCTGCCACAGTCTCCATCTGAAATTTGGGAGAAAGAATAAATTTGTTCAATGGTTTGAGATTGAGAATTGGTCTCCATCCTCCGGTACATTTCGGAATAAGGACCATCATCGAACAGAAGCCTAGAGATGACTGATTGCGGACTAGATGAATGGCATTCTTCCGATGAAGTGATTCTATTTCTGAGCAAATGGCATCTAGACGATCGGATTCCCTTGGAACGGGAGTCCATATTGGAGTCAATGTTAATGGAACTAACGATTGATGGATGAGCCAGTCCGGTTCGTAGCCGTTTCTTATCCATTGACAGACTAAACAATCTCGCACGACCTGTTCCCGTTGGCTTAAGAACAGTTGAAGTCTACCTCCGACGGAAGGAATCTGCACACAGCTGGCGGTCAAGATTGCACGTGAAGACGCTAAATCGTTTGGGTGAAGATTCTCGACTCCATTCGTTCCTGACGTCACTGGAACTTGTTCCACCGGAATCCCGTCAGGACCGACCCCCATGGCCGCCCCGCGGCTTCTTGGAATATGATGGTCCGGAACCGCCGCCATGGTTATCCTTACGGTAACTGCCCCGGCCCGAACCGCCACCCTTCCTGTCATCTTCATACAGCCTCTTATTAGAGGATTTGTATGAAGATGAACGGCCAGGTCCTTGAGAGCCGGATGGCCGATGGGCATCACGACCTGAAGGACGGAAGGGCGATCTTGGATGCTGTCTCTGCTGCTCCTGGCGATGTTGCCTGTAGGACTGACTTCCATGACTTGCCGACTACCTCCTGCTCTGCAACCATTGATGCGACCTTGGAGAGAGCTTGTCGTGCCGAGCCGCCGAACAAGCCTGGACCGATGAAAGGCGCAGACGACAACGCAGCCCTCATCTCCGGTCCTGGTTCTACACAATCGAGACCCATTCTCCGTCACTCTGCCAATGTCCTGGTGATCACCCTCGCCAGGCAATCTTGAGACAGGCGCATGGTGTCCCGAATAACTCCGGGAGCAGCCTCTGGCACCTGCCCACCCTCCGCCGTGCAGGTCAGCATACCCTGCAGGAGGGTACATCCATGCGAGAGCGCAGCCATGGCTGCCCTCGACACATCTTCAATGAGCGTAAGCTCATTAAACAGATCTTTATTGGTCTGGGAAACCAAAGGACGAGAACGCCCCTTAGACTTCCCAGCCAATGGCCTGTTCAGCACCTCTCGCTCGCCGATGGAAAGCCGTGGAACCCGGGCATACTGATGGTAGGCCTGCTCCGGAAAACAGACCCTACTCCTTACACACTTGGGGGCTTTGGGCAGTGCATACTCCGGCTGAACCAGATGGTATGCCGCAACTTCCAGCATGTCAGAAGTCTGCGTGTCCAACGGGAGTGTCGGCATGGCAGAAGAGCCATTTGACAGAGCGCTAGCCGCTCGCCCTGACATCCGTTCCATCGCCAGATCGCACTGAGATCCAAGATCAGATGCCAACCCGAGACGGTCGGACATCCAGCCAAGGACCTGCACCCATTCAGCTTCAGTGCAGAAAATGGATTTGTCCATTAAAGAACTACCGTTCTCACCTAACGCCGCCGGGATGCCAGTAGGAACCGCAAAACACGGCTCCACCGATGGACGGAACGTCGACATCACCATCCACTTGGCAAACCTGTACAAACCCTGAGGGAGACCCCTGGGAAGTACTGGGCATTGCCGTCATCGAAATATCCGGCATGCGGAATCTTCCATAAGTAGATCTTCCTCCTCCACCATCGGCTCTTGAGCCAAGGACAGAGAAGGGGCAGGTGCTTGTCCCTCCGCAGAACTAGCCGGACCACTTAAAGGTTGCCCTGCACCAGCCTGCATCGATGGGACCGTGGACTGCAATGAGTCAAACATTGCCTTGAACCGAGCCGCCCATACGCCCAGTGCTGAATCCATATGAGTATTCAGACGACCTTCCAGTCCTCTCAACGACGCCTGATCCAGCTTGGCCGTCTTGTCCCTCGCGATCCTCTCCAAGTGCGCACGTCGATCACGATCAAATTCTGCCACGATCTCCGATGACCACTTGGCGCACACATCACATGGGCTTCCCACTTTACACTTCGCGCAAGCTACACAGTGATGACCAGAGTATTTACGCTTCATGAACCTGTTGCACTTTTGACAGATTGTCCTGGTTCTTGGCTTTCTGCGAACACAAAGAAGAATTAAAACGCTGCACATGACTGATGACGAGCAATAAGCACAATAGACTTGATAGTAAAATTGAATTACTAGGAAAACATTAACTTTCTCTCAATTAATGATAATCAAGCCTCAGGCAGGAAATATTTGAAACTTTTTTAAGGGAAAAAATTAAAAACACAACTTAGACGTTAACTAACGTTAAAACGACCAAGAAATAAATGCCGATCGCTACAAACACCCTCGACAATGAAGCGAGAGCTAAAAATCGGCACAAATAGAGTGCATAGACACGTGAAGCCAAGCGGAATACACATCATGGGCGCCGCCATCTTGGCGAAGAGCGCATCCATCTTAGAAAGAACCGAGTCGCAGAGAGAAAGAACCAGATTAACACTAATAAGCTAAAGGATTTCCCTTTGTCCTCCCTGATGTCACAGACGACGCACTCCAAACAACTCTTGATACGCAGTAAATTGAAAAATAAAGAGCTCTAGAAAAACGTGACTTGACAAAGTTGCAAAATAGACGAATCTGACTGTGATTGGGAATTGACTCGGTACCTGCGGCTATGGTAATTCCCGGACACAGTATGGGCAGGACCAGGAGAGTGCAGCATTTTAATTGTTTATTTTGAGCTAGACTAGATAATAGACATTATCATAATAGTACATCTGGTAAGTATTATTCGAAGTTGAAAGGGAGTTCAGGGATCGATCGATCCTAACACAGGAGGAGCATGGGTGGAGCTTACCTATAACTGGATTCCACAAATTGTGTTTATATATGAAGAAATAAAGAACTGAATGGATGGAAATGGATATCCAAGAAGGTTGATGGCCAAATGGGCCAATCAGTCTTGTTTGAACAAACTTAATAATAATAATAATAATAATAATAATAATAATAATAATAATAATAATAATAATAATACAGCATAGCACCATATCTCGATAAACTAATTTTCATAGGCGCTTGTGAATAGGTGAGACTTTAGATTTTTCTTGAAATTTTCTATTGATTTGCAACAAATTTGGATCTCGACGCTATAAGGATGCTTCCTGCCAAATATAATTGAAATCTGCCTAATACCTTTTGATATGTTGTTCAAAGGAAAAGTTGACGACGGGCGGGCAATGGAGGGATGACGGATGGTTAACATGGCATAAGCTCATTGGGTCTTTTAGGCCACGTCGGCTAATAAATTTTCTATTGAACATTTTGAAACTAATTTGACTGGTCAATTTTTCAGTCAAATTAGTTTCCATATAACGGTAGCTTAATAATGTGATTGTATTGAAATACCTTTTAGTAGATATGCTGGAATCTCAGTGTTCAAATTGTTAACTTTCCATGGCCTATGAGAAAACACGCTGTGCTGCCATGTTTTACATGATTGTCAATTCTTAGATTCCAGGATTTCCATGACCAGTACGAAACCATGTTAACCCTTTGGTCGCTAAAGTTCCAATAACTCAATGGATGAATCCTATTCTAGCTTTGCCCCACTCATCTATGGCTATGCTCCAACCACGCTTTGCACATGTTGGGCCTGATTTATATACTTTATATATTTTGAAACTAATTTGACTGGAGCATGTTGCTGAATCTAATTGATGAATCCAATCTGTCACACAAGTATACGGCAGCAACAAGCACCCAGTCAAATTAGTTTCAAAATATTCAACAGAATGTTTATTAAATTGTAGACACAATTCGTACAAGTGAAGGTATATTAAGCATTCATGACGGACTTAGATATGTCATTCATTACATATTTTGATTGTGACGTCAGCATACATGAGACGTAATTGAATATGACATCATATACTGGAGTGACAGATTGGATTCATCAATTACAAATGATATCTACACGTAAGCGGTTTAATATTTCGAAACTAATTTGACTGGGTGCTGTTGCTGCCTATAGCTCCCAGTGAAATTAGTTTTAAGACATTCAAAAGAATACTCCTAACATCATAACTTTTTTTAAGCTCTAAGGATTAAACCATTAACTCTCAAGCCAGCCAAAAATGGCTTCTGCAGTGGACTTGAGAAATATCCAATTCACCTTTCCAGAGTACCCACCCATCATACGACGTCATAATGAATGGCGTGATGTGTAGAGTGACATCATAATGAATGACGTCATGAATGATGTCGATAAGTACATTACGAACGCATATTTGAAGACGGTCTATGCGTTGTTGTACAAATTGTTTGCTTTTACTATTTAATAAATATTCTGTTGAATATTTTGAAACTAATTTGACTGGGCGCTGTTGCTGCCATAGGCAGCAACAGCACCCAGTCAAATTAGTTACAAAATATTCAACAGTTTCCCTGTATAGTTTTCAGGAAATTGATAGCTAGGCCATTTGGGGATCGATCAATCCCAACACGGCGAGGTGTGGGTGGAGCCTAGCTAGTGATGGGTGGGGCATAGCTAAAAATGGAAAGGTCCATTGCAGACCAAGAGATTATTTTGGAAATTTTACCACGGGTACCTCGTTCAAGCAGTAAATCTTTTTTTAATAGCCTTCTATTGGTCTGCAAATGTACATTTTCTATGAGAAACTTTCAACTTTCTTGAACAAATTTTAGGGTTAACGGTTTAATAAGAACTCACTGGCTACTGTATATAATTTGCGCTGTTTATTAACCCTTTAACTGTCACAAACAACAAACAAGAAATTCTCAACAATATAGGAAATATTCTGTTGAATATTTTGAAGCTAAATTTTAAATTATTTTCAAAATATTCAACATCTTTTCATTGTACCTGTTTTGGAATTGAGACAGTGGAATTTCAAGGGTTACGGGTCATGTGGCCCTAAAAGTGAGTGTTCTCTATCGACAGGTTTGTTTTATGGTACTAGAACAAACAGTGAAATAGACGGACCAAATCTGTCATTCAAATATCTGATGTCATCATCAACATCACAATCAAAATGACATAGGTCTTTCATGAAAGCCGAAAAGTGTACAAATCACATGTCTTCAATGAGAAAAAACTTGTGACTTGCTGAAGTTTTGAAAACAATTCGACTGAAAGTTGTTGGTGGCTATGCCACCAACAACTCCCAGTCAAATTGTCAAAATATTTAGCAGGTCCAAAGATATAACCCCTGGAATATGTCATCTGCAAATCCTCAGCTGTGAGATGGTGAATATTTTTAAGCAGCTCTCCGTCAAATTAGTTTCAAAATATTCAACAGCTTACCTGTATAGTTACATTGAAATTTGGATTCTGGGAATTAGTGTTTGAAAGTTTCAAATCGATTCCCAAAAATGTAAAGTGGGTGGAGCTTAGCTAGAAACGGGTAGGGCATAGCTAGAAATTGATCTCTATTGAGTCACCCGCCATAAACATGACATTAGTCCATCAATGGGAGGAAAAACAGACAAAATAAGTTTACGAATATATATTTTATCTATGCTATAAATAAATAATATCTTGTTTAAAAACAATGAATGAAATTTACCAAAAATATGTATATATTTGAAATACTATATCACAGATGACTGGTAAATAGAGGAATGTATGACATAGAATATAAAATAAAAATACACTTGGCTTGATCGATACTTTTGTAAAGATGGAACAGTCAAATCTCTATAATACCTAATGTATAGGCCATCAATAAATGATCATTAAAGCGTGTGGTCGCATAGTCCTTCAAGCATAGAATTTGTTAAAGAAAATTTCAATTTTCTCATAGAAAATGTCCATTTGCAGATTAAAAGAAGACTATTCTTGAAAATTTACCACTGGAATGACTGGCTCAATTAACGAGCCAGTCATTCTGGCAGTAAATTTTCAAAAATAGTCTTCTCTTGGTCTGAAAAAGGACATTTCTCAAGACCACTGCAGCATCCATTTTTGGCTGATATGAGTGTTAAAGGGTTAATATAACGAATTTGCTTTGGTACAAAATTAGGGTGGTTCCTTAAAAAAGGTTGTCATATAAGCACATCATACGTCTTAATATAAAAACATCAACCGAGCTAGGCTTATCCAATGTGGGAAAAGCTTATCCAATAAAGCAATACCATTGTCAAGAATGGGGCAGAGACTTCCATTTGCTGCCCAATAACTATTTTATATATACATGACTGGTGCAATCTGAATATAAATTAAAATGCTGTGTGTCCATAATTGTTTCAGCAAGCTGATATTTATCAAGGACTTGAGACCTGTTAGTTATTGAAATTCATATGATTGAGGATGATAATTTTTGACAAAGTCATATTCTTATCAAAAAGCCATAGGCCTGACTGTATTATTTTGGAACATTTGGAACCTGACACATCTAACTCATCTGTTAACCCTTTAACCCTCCAATTTATTCAAGAAAATTACAATTTTCTCATAGAAAATGTCCATTTGTAGACCAAGATAAGACTACTTTTGAAAATCTACCACTGGAATGACTGGCTTGGTTATCGAGCCAGTCATTCCAGTGGTAAATTTTCAAAGATAGTCTTCTCTTGGTCTGCAAATGGACATTTCTCAAAACCATTGTAGAAGCCATTTTTGGCTAATATGAGTGCTAAAGGGTTAATGTACTAGACACCCGTCATTTTGATCTCAACTGTGAGGTCGAGTCATTAAAGTTTTTGACCTTAGAAACAAGTTTTGACAGAGTTGATTTAATTTCATCTTTAATTCTCTTGAGAAATATCCATTTGTATGCCAAGAGAAGGCTATTTTTTTTAATTTACAACTGGAATGACTTTCTCAATAATCGCTCCAGTCATTCGACTGGTACATTTTCAAAATTGGTCTCTACAGTGATCTTGAGCAATGTCCCTTTGCAGTGGTAAATTTACAAAAATAATATTCTCTTGTCTACAAATATTCTCTTGAAAAATCCTGACCATTACAGAAATGAAAGAATTTAGCTATCAATTTCCTTACGCTGCTTCAAGCCAAATTTGGCTCAAATATGGCATGATATTAATGAGGATACATTTTAAAGCAACAGTTGATGGAGGGATGATGGACAGATGGATGATGGACAGATTTGTTCACCATGGTATAACCTCGCTTCACATTTTAGGTTAGTTGAGCTAGTAAATGTTTCTGAAATGCTCCACAAAGTTTGCAACAGCATCATTAGGTTTGTATTAGCTTCACTCTTTCAAATAACATGTAAACGGATAAAGATGATTTTGTGATATCAGTTATATTTACAAAGATCTTGACAGTATTACATACAGCTTACAGCTCCATATCAGTTAGCACTATATCAGAGTGAGAGTTCACATTCCACATCATGTCATAGTTTACTAATTCAGACTTCACGATAAAATGTTCAATTCAGGACAAAAAGAATATGCCTATTTGGTACGATTTCATTTTGATAGACACTGGGGTCCTGGGTTCTGCCCACACTGGTTGGCACTGGTCAGGATTAGCCACCACTCAACAATTCTAACCAGCACTAAAGACTATTTTTTTTAACCACCACTTTTCACATATTTTGTTGACATTAAGCTTTATTTCAAGGAACGTTGTAAAATTTCCATAAAAATATTCGGCACTAATTTCATGCTGGGCAGAACCCTGCTGGTCCTAATGATCGTAGAGAACAAACCTGTGAAAGCTCTATTGAAATCTGATAACTCTTTGTTGAGTATATTGTCATTTGAAAAAGTCTTGACCACAACAAACAGTTTAACCTGCAGCCATAAAGTAGTCTAAGTTCAAATGCCAAAAATATGGAAAACATTTGAAAATCAAATTTTTTAGGCAGACTAGTCCTACAGTAAGTATTGTATAGAGCACATCTGTGAAGTCTTATTCAAATCAGATAAACCGTTATTGAAGTAATTAGCATTTTAAAAAAGGTTAACCAGAGCAAATGCTGACACTGACACTGACACCATCAATCTTTCCAATCACAATATCTTGCCTTATTTTGCAACGGCAAGATAAAAAGTCTTTGATACATAAGATATCACACAATTATATATATATGTCAGCATAATGTGAAACTATTGCAGTATCGATATACAATTAGTGATGATTTACCATTATATTGCATGTACTAAATTAAATAACGAATGTACATTGACCACAAAAACTAGCTTTTCTAACTTGTCAAGTACCTGTACTGTAGTAAATTAGTCATATTATGTGCATAATAAATGCAATGTTTAGCGAGCACTATAAACACAATATCATTGCTAAATAAAGTTAACGCATTCAATAGATGAATCCAGTTTGAGCACTGCCTCATCCATCTCTGGTTAAGCTCTTCTTACGCTTTGCCCGTGTTGGAATCGATCGAACCCTGAACTCCATGAATCTCAATTTCCAGAAAACTATACAGGTAAACTGTTGAATATTTCGAAGCTAATTTGACCGGGTGCTGTTGTTCCTTAAATAGTAAAGCCATATAATTTGTACACATGACAACGTATTACGTGTTCCTGTCAGACTTAGATACGCCATTCATGACATATTTGAAGGTGAAGTCAGCCTACCTATGACATAATTGATTATGACATCATATACTTGACTGACAGACTAGATTACTCTATTATCTAATATAATTTAAAGTATGTGGCTGAAACAGGCAGATTGATGAGGCATAAAGATAAAAACATTAGTAACACTTCATGTCAAATTTGCTATGGCAACTCCGGATGACATGCCCTCGGCGGGTATTGGGTATAAGCAAACCCTGTTAAGATTTACTGTAGTTATCTCACTTGAAATACTCAATACTCAACAGCTTACCTGTATAGTTACCTTGATGCTTAGATTCTGGGAATTCAGTTTTCCCAGTTTTAAATCGATTTCAACGCGTAAAAAGTGAGCAGAGCCTAGCTAAAAATGGACTGTATTTTGTAACGATAATTAACATTAGCTATTATGACTCCAATAACTATTAAAATTATTAGAGCAGTACTTATGGGTCTATGTTAAGAGAATATATCTGCACTACTCATTAACCTTTTAATGTCAAGATTGGTAAAAAAAAATTTCATTTTCACTTACTGACTGGCCATTTGCAGGTCAAGAGAAGACTGTTTTTGAAAACTTACCAGTGGAATGACTGGCTCAGTTATCTATTCCAGTGATAAATTTTCAAAAAGTCTTCTCTTGTCCTGCAAATGGACATTCCTCCACATGACTGTAGGCGGGTTTTGGCCAGCTTGACCATTAAAGACTGAAAGGCACTAAAGATACTATTGGCCAATGAATGCATCATGATCAGACTATGGTCTTGGTCTTGTCTTGCCTTTGTAGCTGCTGTAATGGTGATCACGGGGACTGAAGTAATTACCATCGTCCTCCATACCAAGAAGGCGCCGTAATCTTATGAGCTCCTCCTTATACCTACAATAAAACAAGAATAGAGCCTAAAAAAAAGGATCCGCTTTTGTTTCTACGAGCATTGATAATACTTACCAGATGTACTATTATGATAATGTCTATTATCTAGTCCAGCTCAAAATAAACAATTAATACTCAGCACTCTCCATGGTCCTTCCCATACTGTGTCTGGGAAATACCATTAGCCTCCAGGTACCGAGTCAATTCCCAACTACAGTCAGATTCATCTTATATTTGTCTTGACAAACAGCGAAAGCATCTCAGCCTCACTTCAGCGGGGCAGCTGTCGCGGGCCATAGTAATCTGGTATTATCAATTCTCGTAGAAACAAAAGCGGAGGCTTTTTTTTTAATCTACTTCGATTAATACGTACCAGATGTACTATTATGATAAACTCCAGATTTCGACAGCCAAGAAACTCTGATGGGAGGAGGTGAGGCTTGAAACAGCTCTCATCTACCATCCGACAGAGAAGGTTGTGAAGAGACTGGGAACCCCAGCATATGCTTGGGTCCTGCCATCTGACTCATAGTGCTAAACTTCCATGGTCTAGACCGCGCTCCCCCCATGCACACCCCCCCCCCCAATTTCTCCGCACAAATTCCAGAGGGCTGTCAAAAAGGGAGGCAACACCCACCAGACACGTGTCAACCCCAAGTCTTGGCTAGGGCAGTCCAGGAGAGTGCAAAGAAGCTCCTACAACTTCTAATTTCGAAAAACTATCAGTATTTTGATTAGATTTTCAAATTTGAATGAGTCTATTGACTCTATTGTCTGTTGGGATGGATAAGATACTCTTGAAGCAGACTTTTCACTTAATCAGTCTGGGAATTCGACTGTAAGTAAATAATATTAGTGACTGAAACTAAGAAAACACTCCCCATTCTGAGTGCTTGGTCTTTCTTGATCATCGCAGGAGCTTCGCCCAATCCATGGGTCATTCAGTCCATATGCATCACCAGTGTCAGTGCCTGTGGACGAACCCTACGGTGTATGTGATAAGAGTGGTCAGACGTGGCTTTAACTGAGATTCGACAAATTGACGACGGCTACCGGATTAAGTGCACTGGAGATATAGCGAAGGTAGAAATCAGTAAATTATGACTTGGCAGACATCACCTCCTCTAAAGAGACACCCGTATAAAGGGCCGATGCTGCTGCTAGCGCTCGGACTTGATGGGTGTTCGCACGATCAATCTGCTTTCCTGTTGCGATTTTATGTGACATCTGAATAGCATCGACTATCCAACGAGAAATTGTGTCTTTTGAGACGCGAAGATGAGGAGTTTCGAGACATAACCACAGAGATTCGGGTCATCTCTCAACTCCTCAGTACATTTCTTATACATCTTCAGACATCTGACAGGACACCAAGCAGAAGAGTTTGGGTCATGTCTAATTAAACTTGGCAAATTGATCAGCTGTCCTGGATATTTAAGTGACTGATTCTTTGCCAGGAAACAAAGACATGGTAATAGTCTTAAACCTTCACCCGTAACAACAAAACGGTCTTGTTCAGCAGAAAGCATATGAATTTCGCTTCTCCTTCTCGCCAATGCTGCTGCAACCAAGAAAACTTATTTAATAGTTAACAGTTTAATACCTATGGATCTAATTGGTTCAAAGGGAGCATGCCCTAAAACTTGTAGAACAAGAGATAGATTCCACGCTGGGATAGGAAGTGGCTGTCTAGGTCGCAGATTGCTCATTCCTTTAATAACTTCATTCAAAGTGTCGTTCTCCACTCCTACTAAGGCCAGACTGGAACCGACAGACGCTAATGCAGACTTATATGCTGCTTGGGTTGAAGGTAAATGTTTATCAACCTCGTATAAATGACAGATAAAATCTGCTATGTGTTTAACAGATGCAGAAAAGGGATTAACATCTCTTCTCTTGCACCATTCTGCAAATTTGTTGATTCCTTTCCAACTTATCGCCAGCGCATCTACTGATAGAGCTAGTGGGTCCGGGATCGGTGACACGTATGTGACCATCTTTGCCTTTTCTTTCATCGCAAATAGATTCACATTTGGCTTGCCCCAATGTTTGAATAGAACCTCCACTACAGACTGGTTGAGCTGCCATACCATCGGATGACAAACCGTCCATCGACTGAGAGCATCCGCTAGGATGTTCAATTTTCCTGGAATTGAAAATACTGTCAATGTATATAAAAGCGTTCTCTTATTTTCTCCTGGACACATGCCCGAAGAATAACATTCCTCTCTTGGCACCACAGCAGAAAGTTCCATATCATCATGCACAACTCCGATGACCTCGTCCAGCCTTGGCGATTCAGATAAGACACCACTGGGGAGTTGTCTGTCCTTATTAGGACAATCTTGTCTCGGATTAAAGCTCTTGTGTTCCATTAAATATAGACACTTTTTGAACAAGATATTAGATGCCTGTTGAATTTAGCCAGCATGCAATGCTACCCGGCGTGCAATGCTACCCAGCATGCAATGCCCTGACTCCATAATCGTTGAAAGTATTGGACACCATATTCGTTTAGTCTATTGTCTGCACAAGCCAGGATTTCTCAAACAAAACCAACCGGCTTGCACGTGCAAATAGTCATTTGTCCTCCAGCTCTGGAAGTGTAAGCATGCTTGTAGGGCGTATTCATGGCAGTACATTCGACAGTCTGTATTTCAATACTGTTCAGAGAAAGTGTGTCAATGTCCAGGAGAAAATAAGAGAACGCTTTTATATACATTGACAGTAATTTACGTGAAAGCTGTTGTTATCAATGACAGCACTAACCATGGCAACCGTCAGTCTTCTTGATAAAGGTTTAGGATTCAGTCCTATGGTTTCAGAACCAAACCTGGGCAGCCTCTTTACTGATTTACAGGCCTTTTTCAGACGCATGCGCCTGAAACACTTTTTCACCCCACACCCACAAACCCCCACACGCACTCCTACAACAGGGAACCAGTGCAACATTCCCTCCCACGGCACCGGCTCCACCAACATTCCAAGACGTCATAATCAGAAAATTTGCCACCAAAAAAAATTCAATGCCACCTCCAACCTTGGATGCGCCATTTGAAGCTTTTTTCATAGCAATCAGGTATGAATTTAACAGACACGTTCACCACAGAACTAATACTAGCAATCTGAGCGAGCAGGAACAGTCAGCTCTAGTGCAACTCCAGCACAACCACACAATAGTGGTAAAAAAAGCTGACAAAAGGCAAGCAACCGTCATCCAAAACACAACAGATTACATAGCAGAAGCAAATCGCCAGCTAGCGGATGAATGGTTCGATACAAAGGTTGAACAAGATCTAACATATAAACACACAAAACTTGTTGAAAAATGACTCGACCAGCTAGTCAGGGATAAGGAAATTGATGCTAAAACCGCCAGTAGATTAATTCCAAACCCTCCAATAACTGCCAGATTCTACCTACTACCCAAAGTGCACAAAAAGAAGCAAAATGGCCTAGTTCCCGGCAGACCTATCATCAGTGGCATAGGCTGCCCGACGGAGCTGATAAGCAGTTTCGTGAATGAACACATCAAAGTGCACGTCACTAAGATCAAATCATATGTGAAAGACACCACAGATTTCATAAACCAGATTGAAGCCTTTGGCAAAACAAAGCCTGGTACTCTTCTGGTGACCATGGACATCACATCGCTATACACAAACATCCCCAACAATGAGGGACTTAGAGCAGTAGCCAAATTCTGCCACAAGTATGGGGTACCATGTGATCTATCAATCAGAGGTCTTCTCAACCTCCTAAAACTTGTCTTAGAATGCAATAATTTTGAGTTTAACGGCGAACATTACCTACAAGTTGGAGGCACCACCATGGGAAGCAAAGCTGCATGCACCTTTGCATGCATTTTTATGGCGGATCTAGAAGAAAAACTCCTACAAGCGGCTCCCCACAAGTCAGCCTTCTATGTCAGATACATAGATGACATATTCATGTTTTGGGAACATGGCAAACCTGCCCTAGATGAATTTGTCACATACATGAATACAGAGCACCATAGCATCAAATTTACAATGGAGTCTTCAAAAACACATGTTTCTTTTCTTGACACCATGGTCACACAAACAGAAGAACATGATATCATTTTCGACCTCTACACAAACCCAACAGACACCCATGGCTACCTCCATTACGATTCAGCACACCCCTCCTCCTGCAAGGATTCGTCCCCCATATATGGACAATTCCTCAGGTTGAGACGCATCTGTAGTTAAATGCAAGACTACAACAAAAATAGTATCGTTCTACAAGGATACTTTGAAGCAAGGGGTTACCCTATCAAAATTCTCAACGAATCCAGGGCAAAAGTCAGATCAAAGGACAGACCCAGCATCCTACACCCACCACCAAAGACAACCGCCACAAACAGTCTACAGAGGCCCATTTTTGTCTGCGAGTTCACACGAACTGGCATCTTTCTGAAGAAAACCATCAGTAAGTTCTGGCCACATCTTTTGGCGACCTCATCACCATCGCCATAGACGTCACACATTGACGTCATACCCATTGTCATCACCTCGCATCTTTTTAAGATGCTTCTAAATATGGTACTTTTACGTGGATTTCAGCACAAAGCTATTTCCCCATTTTTAGATTTAAATAAAATTAAATTTAATTACAACAACAAAGATGCATACTCACCAAGTTGTCGTGCTTCTCTATTTTATTCCTCTTTTATTTCTTAAAAAACAAACTTTCGAAACATAAGTAAATTCTTCATAACTTCAAATATCTAACCAGTTTTGATTTTGTGTAACCGTGATCTATATTTCCCCATCGAAATCTCCAACACATGTAGGATAGCCAGGGATTCCCAACACACTCCTTGTCTATCAATCCAAAACACCCACACCATAGTCGCCATATCAGAAAAAAGTGGAGCCCAAAAATTCCCACTTCCAGTTGACAAAACTTCCCCTCTGATGAGTTCCACTCAAGGAACGAAACGCCATGAAGTCTGAATCAAAAACAGTGATGACTACACATGATCATTACCCACACAAATAGCCAAGAAATTCTCCTCCAAAGGATCACCCTCTCTACGAACTTGACCTACAGAAACCCTTAGAAATTTGTCACCAAAATGACTTACAACCGGTAAAAAACTTAAAACGGCAAAAATGTTTTCAAAAATCCACCAAAAACGGACACAACCGGTAAAACTTCCACAACCAGTAAAATGACCACAACCGCCAATAATGGCCCAACCACCAAAAATGGCAGAACTGCAAAAAAAACACAACCGGTAAAAAATACACAACCGCCAAAATATGGACACAACCGCCAAAAAGGCTCAACCGGTAAAAAAAGTCACAACTTGTAAACTTGACCCCAACCGGCAAAATACAGGTCAACCGGAAAAACTGTTGGACCACACCGCCAAACCTCCAAAAATTTCAAATGGGAGAACCGGCAATCTGGTTTTTCTCTGTCCATATATGGTCAAGATCGACCCAATACACAGGCTCGCCCAGAAAGGGTATAAAAGGGACGAAAATTTAAATCCAGATCATTCAGACTTTTGGTCTCACATCGCGACCAAGCATCAGGCTAAATACCTTCTAGTAGCTCATATTACTGACTACGTTGTTATTTACTATTTTTACTTTCTTAACCAACTTTACCATTAACCCTTACCACTCTTATATCAAAACTTTAAATTTTCAAATTAAATTAAACGATGAACTGGTGTTCATTTTTCAACAAAATTGATGGAAGATGTTGCTGTCGTAGACAGCAACATTATCCACCAAAATTGTTGAAAAATGTACACCAGTTTCTTTGCTGTACACCAGTTTCTTTGCTGTTGACACAGTAAAATATAGAATATTGACATCAGAGTGGTAACGGTTAAATGATTAAAATCCAAAACATTTAAAGAGTTTCACAGGGTACAAATTATTATTATTATTATCATTATTATTATTATTATTATTATTATTATTATTATTATGCAGCATGTCTGCATAGACACACAATGACACTTTATGGGACCGATGTTGTGATCTAGGTCATAAAACCATCTTAGACACTGTTACCATGAGATTAAATAAATTGTAAATTTCAATGATATTTGAGTTTTAAAAAACACCTTTACTTATAGAATATTATAGCTATATAACAATTATTTGAAATAATTTTTCAATTGTACAGAGGGAGGTTTTACGAGAGAAAAATATTGAAATTATTTCAATAATTGAGGGATCCAATAAGTCACTCCAGCACCTGATGTCATAACCAAATATGCCACTTGTTAGCTGATGTCACAATCAAAATGACATAGGTCCATCAGGAAAGTGGCCATGGTCTGTCATGAGTGTCAGAATTGTATGTCTATGGTGAATTTACAATTTAATAAACATTCCATTGAATATTATGGCAGAAGTTCCCAGTCAAAGTCGCTTCAAAATATATAACATCTTACCTGTAGAGTTACCGTGATATTTGTATTTCGTGAATTCATAGTTGAAAGTGTTAAAATCGATTCAAACATGTAAACAAGGTGTGCAGAGCTTAGCTAGAAATAGGAGGGGCATAGTTAGAAATGGGAGGGGCATAGCTAGAAATGGGAGGGGCATAACTAGAAATTGGAGGGGTATAGCTGGAAATGGGAGGGGTATAGCTGGAAATGGATCCCTCTATTGGAGCTGTCATCTGAAAACAATGGATCCCTCTATTGGAGCTGTTGTCTGAAAACATTAGACTAGTAATATAACAATCTGGCAATGAATTCTTTATAGAAGAATTCTGAAGAATTAATTGTCTCACCTGTCCTCCTCATTATCTATAACATTCAAAGCTCAGATCAGTCATTTGATAGAATAAATAGATTTATTGCAATGCCCTCACCCCATAAAGGGGGTGAAGTAGGCACTGTGTGTGCGTGCGTGTGCGTGTGTGCATGCATGTGAGTGTGTGCATGTGTATGTCAGTGTGTGGCTGTCCGTGTGCAGGTTCAGATCTGTTAGCTCAAATTTTAATACACACTGACTCTCAATTTCCAGAAAACTATACAGGTAATCTATTGAATATTTTGAAACTAATTTGACTGGGTGCTTCTTGCTGCCATAAACAGCAACCAGTCATATTAGTTTAAAAAAAAAATTCAACAGAATGTTTATTACATAGTAAAGACATACAGTTCATACAACTTGAGAGACTATTAAGCGTTTATGACTGACTAAATCGTGTCACTCATGATGTAATTGATTATGTCAGCCTACATGTGACATAGTTGATTATGATGTAATTTGATTGATCGATAAACTGGATTCCTGTATTATTATGCAATTCTGGAATATATGGTGTAAGATTATTCAATACTACACACACGCACGCACGCACGCATGCTCACTCGCGTACGCACGCACACACGTATACACACATGCCCACCCCGCACACACACTCAGCACATTAGTGCCCATTATACCTGATCAAATGATTATCTATATATTCCTGAGATTCACGTAGTTCCTCCTCCAACACCTGATTTCTACTCAGCAGTTCTGCACGCTCGCTCTCTAGCTGCTGTTGTGTATTTAGTGTGAACTCACGAAGTTGCTTTCTCAGGGATGCCCAATTCTCACTGCCTCTATAAAGAAAAAGAAACATATACAATACAACTCAGAAATAAATTAAAATCTTTCCAAAACAATATAAAATGTACTGTTAAATATTTTGAACATAATTGGATTGAAATACATTGCTCCGTAATCAAATTAAGTCCAAAATATTCACCAGAACATTTCTTACATCGTATTCAAAATTGTACTAACATGTTTCTGTTTTAGTTTTGGAGACATTTTAACTTATTTATGAGCTGTACTGTAGTTCTTCATATCCTATGTTTGTCATGTGATACACGATATGCAAATCAAGAAGCAGTTCTTACCAATCTATGAGATACAGAAATAATCACATACATAATGCGTACACAAGAGTATATCATATAGCATTACAATAACATCAACATAAACATAAGCCAATAGATGTATCCAGTCCAGCGATCAATCATAGCACATCATAATCAAATACGTCACATGTAGGCTGACGTCATAATCAATTACATCATGAATTACAAAACTAAGTTTGTCATAAATGCATAATAGTCCATCAAGTTGTACGAATTGTATGTGTTTACTATTTAACAAACATTCTATTGAATATTTTGATTCAGGGAGTGCAGGGATCGATCAATCGATCACAATTCAGGCTAAGCGTGGATGGAGCTTTGCTAGAGACAGGCAGGGCATAGCTAAAACTGGATGCATCCATTAACACTGTCTTTGATTCTAGATAACTGGATACTCAAAAATCTACGAGAATTGTTAATACTTACCAGATGTACTATTATGATAATGTCTATTATCTAGTCTAGCTCAAAGTAAACAATTAAAAACTCTGTACTCTCCTGGTCCTGCCCATACTGTGTCCGGGAATTACCATAGCCCCAGGTACCGAGTCAATTCTCACAGACAGATTCGTCTTATATTTGCCTTGACAAACAGCGAAAGCAGCTCAGCCTCACTTCAGCGGGGCAGCTGAGATAGGGCCATAGTACATCTGGTAAGTATTAACAATTCTTGTAGATACAAAAGTGGATGCTTTTTTTATTCTACTTCGAATAATACTTACCAGATGTACTATTATGATAAACTCCGGATTTCGACAGCCAAGAACATCCGGTGGGAGGTGGTGAGGCTCGAACCAGCTCTCAACTACCATCTGACAGAGAAGGTTGAGAAGAGACTAGAACCCTGGCATACGCTTGGGTTCCGTCATCTGACCCATAGAGTGCTAAACTTCCATGGTCTAGACCGTGCTCCCACCCCCCCCCCCCCCCACCCCCATCCCCATTTGTCCGCACAAATTTCTGAGGGCTGTCAAAAAGGGAGGCAACACCCGCCAGACCCGTGTCAGCCCCAGATCTCAGCTAGGGGAGTCTAGGGGAGTGCAAAGAAGCTATTACAACTTCTAATTTTGCCCAATCCACGGTCATTGACAGATCATGTGCATCACCATTGTTCAGTGCATGTGGCAGAACCTTGCAATGTATGCGAAATTGTGGTCGGATGTGGCTTTAGCTAAGATTCGACAAATTGGTGACGCCTACCGGATTAAGTGCGCTGGAGATATCGCGAAGGTAGAAATCAGTAAATGACGACTCGGCATGCCATTGTGCTACAGACATCACCTCCTCTAAAGAGACACCATTATAAAGGGCCAATGCTGCTGCTAGAGCTCGGACTTGATGGGTGTTCGCACGATCAATCTGCTTTCCTGTGCCGATTTTGTGCGACATCTGAATAGCATCGACCATCCAACAAGAAATAGTGTCTTTCGAGGCGCGAAGATGAGGAGCTTTGAGACATAACCACAGAGACTTCAGGTCATCTCTCCACTCCTCAGTACGTTTCTTATACATTTTCAGACATCTGACAGGACACCAAGCAGAAGAGTTTGGGTCATGTCTAATTAAACTTGGCAAATTGATCGGCTGTCCTGGATATTTAAGTGACTGATTCTTTTCCAGGAAACAGAGACATGGTAGTAGTCTCAAACCTTCACCCGTAGCAACAAAACGGTCTTGTTCGGCAGAAAGCGCATGAATTTCGCTTCGCCTTCTCGCAGAAGCTGCTGCAACCAATAAAACTGATTTAATAGTTAACAGTTTAATATCTACAGATCTAATTGGTTCAAAGGGAGCATGTCCTAAAACCTGTAGAACAAGAGATAGATTCCATGCTGGGATAGGAATTGGCTGTCTAGGTCGCAAATTGCTCATTCCTTTAATAACTTCATTTAAAGTGTCGTTCTCCACTCCTACAATGGCCAGACTGGGAACGACTGAAGCTAACGTAGACTTATCTGCCACTAGGGTTGAAGGTACAAGCTTGTCAACTTCGTAAAAATGACAGATAAAATCTGCTACGTGTTGAACAGATGCAGAAAAGGGATTAATATCTCTTCCCTTACACCATTCTGCAAATTCGTTGCTTCTATAATTATATGTCCTGATGGTTGACCCCCTTCTGGCTGAAGTGACAAAGTTCGCTGCTTGCTCAGAAAAGCCACCCTTAACTGCATGCTGCTTGATAACATCCATGCAGTCAATTGGAACATCTCCGGTCTGTCGTAGAGATACAGACCTTTGTTCTGAGAGATCAGATCCCTTCTGTCTAGAAGAGGGATTGGATTGCAGACCAGAAGGTCCAGCAGATCCGTAAACCAAGATCGGCCTGGCCAATGATCAGTAGTACTTGGCATATGCCCTCTCTTATCTTTGCCATAAATTTTGGGATAAGAATTGTTGGAGGATACGCATACGCGTACATTCCCTTCCAACTTATCACCAGTGCGTCCACTGCTAGAGCTAGCAGGTCCGGGATCGGTGACACATATGTGACCATATTTGCATTTCCTTTCATCGCAAATAGATCCACATTTGGCGTGCCCCAATGTTTGAAAAGAACCTCCACTACCGATTGGTTGAGCTGCCATTCCGTCGGATGACAAATCATCCTTCGACTGAGAGCATCCGCTAGAATGTTCAATCTTCCTGGAATGTGTGCTGCCCGAAGAATAATATTCCATAATATAATATTATTATAATAATATAAGGTTCCAAATCATCATACACAACTCTGGTGATCTCGTCCCGCCATGGCGGTTCAAATAAGACACCATTGTTGAGTTGTCTGTCCTTACTAGGACAATCTTGTCTCGGATTAAGTTCTTAAATTTTCAAAGTGCTAATGCCACCGCTAATAATTTGAGAACATTGATGTGTTTCTGCGGATTGGTCCGATCCCATTCACCTGACACTGAAAGATTGTCCAAAACTGCTCCCCAACCCGTCGTCAATGCATCTGTGAAAATGGACATCTGCAGTTGAGGAGGCTGTAGAGGAACACCCCACATGAGATTCTGTTCTGATAACCACCACTGAAGATGGTATATCAATGGTTCTTTTACTGGACTCCTCAGAGACAACGGATCCAGTTTCTGAGACCAGAATGACATTAGATACATCATACATCTGAATCGGTCTGTGCCTGAGTGCCCCATAAGGCACCACCTTCTCCAGAGATACTAGTAAATAAACGAAATCTAGGATTTCTTTTTTCACGAGAGAGTTGATACTTACCTCCCTAATACTTTTGATATTGCTAAATATTGGCTTTCACTCAATAAACACTCAGATTAAAACAGTTAGGTGCCCCTACTGGGCAGGGAGTCAGAGCGTAGTCTGGCGGATGCCAGCCCCACCACCGCGCATGCGCAGACTAGCACTTCCTCTGACTAGATTATTGGCTGACACACATGCAACTATTAAGAGCCTGAAGACCGAGCCTCTGTGGGGTGGAGAGGCCGGGTCCGTATCTAGGGAGGTAAGTATCAACTCTCTCGTGAAAAAAGAAATCCTAGATTTCGTTTATTTCACTTCAAGAGTATACTTACCTCCCTAATACTTTTGATATTGCCAGAATTCGAAAGTGAATCTGGCGGGAGGGAGGCGAGGTCAAAAGACCAGCTCATCCCTATACGCTTTTCTGCGTTTAAGGCACTTAAACCTCTGAAACTGTAAGAAAAAACAGTCAGGATTTGACTAACCATCGGATAACACCACCGATGTATGAGAGATGACCGAATGTCATATGCGCTCCCCCCCCCCCCTCCTTCCTGGGAGGAAGAGTCGACTGACCTCAATGTCCTATACGCTCTCTACGTACAAGTGCCATGTACTACAGGACAGAGACGAAAAAGCTCCATTTTCGTAACTCTCAACAATGAACCACACAAATACACAAACCATCACCATATTAATAACGGGTAACGTGACAATACAATCAACAACGGACAACACATGAACAAGACTGACCTTGTTGAAATGGCTGCTGACATCATCTTCCCATTGGTAAAGACTGATGCAGGCCCAAAAAAGTGGGTGTTTCCATAAATTAATTGTGAAATATATAAGTAATGAGGAAAAAACCTCCTCAAAAAATATACACCGAGTTATTTTTTCAAAATCGACAAGGCGAGAGGATTAGAGGTGTCACGGAGATAATGGTCTGTAAAACTTGACTCACAGTGCCACTGAGCCACCGACATAATATCATCCACAGGGACCCCATTAAATAGGGCAGTGGATGTCACTACGCCGCGGACACTGTGAGCCTTGGCCACGTCAACCTGCTTCCCGGTGGCGGATTTATGGCAAAACTGAATGCATTCAACAATCCACCTGGAAATGGTGTCCTTAGAAGCCCTGCCATGGGGTTCAATATATGACAACCATAACGCTGACTGGTCGGTGCGCCACTCCGCCGTACGTTGTTTGTACCGGCGCAGCGCCCGGACGGGACACCATGCTTTAGAATTAGGATCATATCTAGTTAAAGCAGGCAAATTAATAGGTTGACCTGGATATTTCAACGACTGATTTTTAGCCAAGAAATTAATCCTAGGTAGCAGCTTAAGGCCTTCCCCTGAAACCACAAAATGGTCATCCTCGGCTGATAAGGCATGAATTTCACTCCTACGCCTAGCCGAGGCCGCAGCAATTAAAAACACAGTCTTCAGTGTTAATAGTTTCATAGAAATGGAACTAAGTGGTTCAAAAGGCTTATCACCTAGTACTTGAAGCACCAGCGATAAACTCCAAGACGGAATCACAGGTGGATTCCTTGGTCTTAGATTGCCCATGCCTTTAATTAATACATTTAATGTATTTACTTCATCACTTCCCCTCTTAGCCAAGCAAGGAATAACAGACATTAATGCTGACTTATAACCAGCAATAGAGTTAGGCTTGAGGCTATAGGCATCATAGAGGTGACAGAGGAAATCAGCTACTACTTGAATAGATGAATCCATTGGATCAATACATCTTTTTGAGCACCATTCTGCAAATCTGTTGATTTTATAATTATATGCTCTGGAGGTTGACCCCCTCCTGGCTTTGGCCATAAACATGGCTGCTTTCTCAGAAAAGCCCTCCTTAATTCTAGATTCCTTGACAACATCCACGCAGTCAATCTGAACATTGACGGATTGTTGTGAAGGACCTTGCCCTGGAAGATAATATCGTCCATCAGAGGCAGAGGAACCGGATTGCAGACCAGAAGGTCCAGCAGATCCGTATACCATGATCGGCTTGGCCAATCCGGGGCGATCAGAAGCACTTGGCATTCCTCTTGTCTGATTTTCTGAAGAATTTTCGGAATCAGGATTGCTGGAGGGAATGCGTATGCATACATTCTCCCCCAGCTGATAGCTAACGCATCTGTTGCGAAAGCGCTTGGATCCGGAATCGGAGAGACGTACGTCGTCATCTTCGCATTCTTCTTCGTTGCGAACAAATCGATGTTGGGTTTCCCCCAATGGTCGAACAGACGATCCGCCACACATTGATTTAGTTGCCATTCCGTGGGTAAAACACTCATCCTTCGGCTCAATGAGTCTGCTAGCAGGTTTAACCTTCCCGGAATATGAACTGCTTTCAAGTTAATCTGGTGACCCAGACACCAACAAAGCAGTCTCCATGTCATCATACAGAGACTGGGCGACTTCGTTCCGCCCTGGCGGTTTATGTAAGTCACAACTGTTGAGTTGTCTGAACGAATAAGAACAATCTTGCCCTGAACTTTCTGTAAGAAATGTTCCAGGCCCAGGACTACTGCTCTTAGCTCCAGTAGATTTATATGTTCCTTTGACTGTTCCGGATTCCAAAGCCCTGATATCGTGGACTCTTCCAGGCAAGCCCCCCAGCCCTCCATCGATGCATCTGTATACACAGTCACCTGAGGGTGGGGAGGGGTCAGCATAACCCCCACCAAGAGATTCTCTGTGAGCAACCACCATTGCAGGTGGTGAATCAGAGGCGCCAACACTGACACGTTCGAGTCCAGCGAACCTGTACTCTGGGTCCATTGTGTCATGAGAAACAACTGGATCGGCCGCCTGCGTAAGGCGGCCTGAGGAATGACTGGTTCCAAAGAAACCATCAACCCCAGCATTCTCAAGTAAACCCGTGCCAGGACATGACGACTGTCGCACACTGACTGAATTAACGAGATGAGTTTTTGCACTCTCTCCTGAGTAGGATAAACATATCCCGTCTCCAGATCGAAGAACATTCCCAGGTAAACAAACCTCTGGGATGGAGTCAGCTCTGATTTCGGAAAATTTATCATCCAGCCCAAATCCGAGAGAGTTTTCAAAACAATCACCAGATTGGCCGATAAAGCTTCCTTGTCGTGTGTCTTTAACAGCCAGTCGTCTATGTACGTGTGGACTGCTATGCTTCTCCTGCGGAGGTATGCTGTGATCGCAAGAACCACACGGGTGAAAACCCGAGGAGCCGTGGAAATTCCGAAGGGCAACACCCTGAATTCCCACTGTCTGCCCTGGAATGCAAATCTCAGGAAGCGACAGAAACTCCCGTGGATGGGGATGTGGAAATAAGCGTCCTTCAAATCTATCGACGCCGTCCACATCCCCCTCTCCAACCCCGCCAACACCGAGCGCACCGTTTCCATCCTGAAACTGGGCGTCTCGATGAACTTGTTCAATGGCTTGAGGTTGAGAATCGGTCTCCACCCTCCGGTGCGTTTTGTTACTAAGAACAGGGTTGAATAGAAGCCCGGACACCTTTGTGCCGGCTGAATAGCTCCCTTTTGTACGAGGGAATCTATCTCCTCCTCGATACACAACCTTTGCTCTGGATCTCTCGGAATGGGAGTCCAGACTGGCACTAGGGACAGTCGCGACGGCGGGCCTGTCATCCACTCTGGATGATACCCGACGGAAAGCCATCGCAAGACTAAACGGTCCTGAGTTAACCGTTCCCACTCTTGCATGTGGTCGGCTAGCCGGCCTCCCACCGGTCCACCTAGGGACAGAGGTGGACACGAGGCATGCAAGAGCAGCACTGTCCCCGTCACCATAAACACCGGAGTGGTTCTTACCGCGGTAACCGTCCCGTCAGGACCGATAACCACGCCCAGATCCTCGCGCTCCCCGCCCCGCCCCGCGCGCACCTCGGTGCGCGGGCGGCTGCGTGGCTGACGGCGCCTGAGGAACCTGCGCCCCCCTCGCTGCTGGCCGAATCGCACGCGGCCGAGGCCGACGCTGCGACGGTGGCTGGCCTCTGACTTGGCCAGCACCACCTCGAGCCTGCAGGGGACGATACGCAGGGGCCGCGGCGCGAACGTTAGCACGACGCAGCACCTCAAACTGCTCGCGCAGCGCCCTCTGGTTATTCACCAGGGTGACCGTCTCCTGGAGGTGTCGACATCCCTCACCTCCAAAAAGACCAGGACCCGTCATAGGCGTACGCAGTAGCCTATTGTACAGGTCCTGAGACGGGCACAGATTGTCCAGGGCAAACGTGCGTCTTGCCCGGACACTCCTGGTCACCGCCCGAGTCATACAGTCCAGCGCCAGGTTAATACCATCCTGGATGGCTCGCTGGACCGTGACCGGACTCGTCTGGCGCGATGCGGATGCCGTTACTACCCCCTGTAACAGCTGGGAGACGTGGGACAGAGCGGCAATCGAAGCCCTCCCACTCTCCTCCGCATCACGCAACGCGGTATTCGCCGAACGCAACGCGTTCGAGCACAAGACCCCCGTGTCAGAACGGGAGCCTGGCCGCGCATCCTCACCCAAAGCCGCGTGGTCATCCACGCTGGGCTTGGGTACCACACCGTACCGCTGGTAATCCAGGGGCACGATGCGACAACGCCTGGCCACCTCGCGAGGGGCCTTCGCGAGACGTCCACTCGATTTAATGGACGACTCCGCCGCCTCGAACATGTCAACGACATGCTCCGCCAGCGGCAGAGAAGGCATAGCGTTAGCAGTCGGTTTCCCAGCTAACCACGGCCTGTGGTCACGCTGGCTAGCCGACTGCTCCACGGGCAGATCAGGCCTAACGCTCACCAACCACTGGCAAGCGTCAGACCAATCCTCCTCCGTGGCTAACTGCGAGCGCTCTACAAGACGGGGGCCTTCGTCTTCCTCCTGAGCGCAATCAGCAGAGCTTGACGGCGGGTACGCTGATACACCTGGCAAGCCAGGGAAAACATGCGGGCCTGACAGCACCGGCATGACAATATCACTGGTTTGACCAGGAGCAGGCGCCGTGGCAGAGCGCGGGGCATATACCGCCCCACCACGGGCCCGGCCAGCACCAGCAACACCGTCGGCAAGCCGAGGTATGCGGTACCGCTGGCCATCAGCAGCGCCCTGGGCCACCACCTGAACCGCGGACTCTACTCCAGGGTGAGTAAAACCGTGGAAGAAGCCGCCTGTATTCCCCGCGAGGGGTGCACAAACGTCTTCATCCATGTCCACGTCGTCAGACGGCGACCCTAGCAGGTAATCCTCATCACCCTGGTCAGAAAGATTAGACCCCGGGTCAGCAAAGAGAGCTAACCCGGGCTGACCAGGAACGGTGCCATAGGAGGTACTGGCCACCGCGGCGTGCGGATACCCCTGGACTGATAAGCAGCCCGCGGGTTCCAGCGACAACCGTCCACGGTCCCCTATCGGCGCGGCAATAAGCCTGCTGCCAGGGTCGTGGAACGCCCCCTCTAATGGGGCCACCTCTGAATCGTCGAACAACGGAAGCGGTCTAAGGAAAACCGATCCAGAGGCGGGGATTACCTGCTCCGAAGCCGATGATGAGGACAGTAAAGGATTTGGTCCAGGAAGCATGCCACGAAGCAACTCTGGAACCAAATCCTTTACTGTCCTCTTCATCTCTCCCAACATCTCGGTCCGGAAGGCCTCCATATCCACCGCGGACGAGACCTTCCCCTTACCCTTCCTACTTACAACCTCTCGTTTCCGCTTCTTCTTCTTCTCCTCCTCTACCACCTTGTCCGTCGCCTGTAAGCACAAGAATTCGGACATTAACTCGCCCCCCCAGTGCTTACATATGTCACAATTAGCCAAAGGACCACAAGGGCTACATTGATAGCAAAGATGAGGCAAGAACCTATCATGCAGAAATCGTCCACAGGACGCGCAACCCGGTCCCTGAAACAGGGCAAAGGACGAGGAGTATGAGCAAACTAGTTAAGCTTAGACACTCAAACCAACTCAAAGAGAAGGAAAACGATCATAAAGATCAATATACATCAGAAACCAGCATTGCAACTTGAATTGCTGATAAATACATAGCCGGGCTGATTATGACGTCATTAATCCCGTGACAGGAAAAAATCGATCCCAACAAAACATCCAAGTGCAAGGACGAATTGTATGCTGAATGGATACGTCGACTACACAACCATCAGATACATATAGATAACTCTTTTCTGGCAAAAATGTTAATTATCTCCCTTTGCTTACTATAATTAACATCACCACATTATCAATAACTAGATACCTGACACTTGTATAGACAAACCATCCAACGTGACGAACCGGAGTACTCCACCACCTGCACGCCTCTTAACTCTCTCCACCTCATGGGGAAGGAATTGGATCAAGAGGGCAAAGTGAGAAGACCTTTATACTAGGCCTCCAACTCACTGGACATAATTTTTCATTTGGTTAGATAACCTAACAGTGTTAGTAGGAAATGGAACCATGGTGGAGAGAAAACTAACTCTCTGCTGCTGTGATGCCACCATCCAGCGTCATACAGACCTGTGGACATAAACAGAAAGAGAAATTAGCCTTAGGTAGCACCGAGTTGACATAAACCAACTAACCAAGGCGCTTATCACGGTAAACGCGAGTCCCGGAAACACAATACACCGGGAAGAAAAACTCGCTAATTTTACTAGAAGTCACCTGATTTAAAGGTCCTAGGTCCCCCTTTGGCGAAGTGATCCTTCCTGCCATCCTAATCAGTGACTATCACTCAAAAATAACACCACCAAGTTATGTTAAAACAGTTTATAGAGCAAGGAAAAGCTTTTGCACAAAAAACATGTGTGATCTCTCTGCCAATAATCTAGCAAAGAGGAAGTGCTAGTCTGCGCATGCGCGGTGGTGGGGCTGGCATCCGCCAGACTACGCTCTGACTCCCTGCCCAGTAGGGGCACCTAACTGTTTTAATCTGAGTGTTTATTGAGTGAAAGCCAATATTTAGCAATATCAAAAGTATTAGGGAGGTAAGTATACTCTTGAAGTGAAACCCAGTATTCTGAGAAATTGACGCGCCGTCAGATAGGCTCCTAGAGAAACTGACTCAAATACTGCAATCAAACTCTTGACTCTGCTCTCAGCCAGAAGAGCTACACCATCCCTGAGATTGAAAAATATTCCCAGATAAACAAACACCTAGGATGGAGTCAACTCTGATTTCTCTAGATTCACAATCCATCATAGGTCCTTTAATAAGGCCAGGGCTACCCGAAGATTGTTGCGCAGAATGACTGGATTCCCCCGCCTTCAGCAGCCAGTCGTCTATGTAAGTATGAACAGCTATGTTTCTCCTGCGAAGATAAGAAGTCATGGCGAGAACCAATTTGGTGAAGATCCTCGGGGCTGTGGTCGGACTGAACGGAAGCGCATTGAATTCCCAAACATTGTCTTGGAAAGCAAAGCGAAGGTATTTCTGAAAAGGAATTGACATTGGAATATGAAAATATGCATCCTTCAGATCTATCGATACTGCCCACATGCCTTTTCGCAGCCCTGTCATCACCGCTGCTACAGTCTCCATCTGAAATTTTGGTGAAAGAATGAATTTGTTCAGCGGTGCGAGGTTGAGAATCAGTCTCCAACCTCCGGTGCATTTCGGAACGAGGAACATTATCGAATAGAAGCTTAGGGAGGACTGATTGCGGACTAGATGAATCGCATTCTTCTGCTGAAGATCTTTGATTTCTGAGCAAATAGCATCTACATGATCGGATTCGCTTGGAACGGGAGTCCAAACTGGAGTCGATGTTAATGGAACTAACGATTGACGGATGAGCCAGTCCGGTTCGTAGCCGTTTCTTAACCAATGACAGACTAAACAATCGTGCACGACCTGTTCCCACTGGTTTGAGATCAGTTGAAGTCTGCCTCCGACGGTAGGAATCTGCACACAGCTCGTGGTCGATATTACATGATAAGACGCTAATTCGCTTGGGTGAAGATTCTCGGCTCCCTTCGTTCCTGATACCACCGGAAATCCGTCAGGACCATCCACCACGGCCACCTCGCGGCTTCTTGGAATAAGACGGTCCAGGACCGCCGCTACGGCCATCCTTTCGGTAGCTACCGCGACCCGAACCGCCACCCTTCCTATCCTCCTCATACGGCCTCTTATTAGAGGACTTGTATGAGGATGAACAGCCAGGTCCCTGTGAACTGTATACCCGATGTTGCTCATGCCGATGCTGCTTGTAGGACTGCTGCGGCTGTGTCCTCTTCGTCGACTAGCCGACTACTTCTTGTTCTGCGACCATTGATGCAACCATGGATAGAGCTTGCCGTGCTGAGCCGCCAAACAAGCCGGACCAATGAAGGGCGCAGAAGATAACGCAGCCCTCATTTCATGTCCTGGTTCTATGCAATCGAGAACCATTCTCCGCGACTCCGCCAATGTTCTGGTGATCACCCTGGCCAGGCAATCCTGGGACAAGCGCATGGTGTCCCGGACAACACCGGGAGCAGCCACTGGTACTTCCCTACCTTCCGCCACACAGGTCAGCATACCCTGCAAGATGGTACAACCGTGCAAGAGTGCAGCCATGGCTGCTCTCGCCGCATCCTCAATGAGAGTTAACTCAGTAAAAGGATCTTTCTTAGCCTGGGAAACTGAAGGTCAAGAACGACCCTTAGATTTCCCAGCCAATGGCCTATTCAATGCCCCTCCTTCCCCAACTGAAAGCCTAGGAACACGAGCATATTGATGATAGGCCTGCTCCGGAAAGCGGACCGTACTCCTAATCCCCTTAGGGGCCTTGGGCAGTGAATAATCTGGCTGAACCAGACGGTACGCCGCAACCTCCAACATATCAGAAGTCTGCGTGTCCAAGGGGACATATTGTCAGACATCCAGCCAAGGACATGCACCCATTCAGCTTCAGTGCATAATGACGATTCATCCATTAAAGGACAACCATTTTCATCCTCCCTCTCACTCTTGGATGAGTAGGCCACCGACGATCCATACTGAGAGCTATGGACCACACATCTTTCAACACGAAGTGGATCCATAGCCCGACTACTTGCGGTTCCAGTATCTAGCGAATCGCCAGACACAGATTCATCGCAGTCCATTGGCTCCAGCACGGGAGCCGAGACTACAGCCGCCAGTAGGGCAGGCGATGGAATTCCGAGAGGAGCCATCCTCACCACCTCCGTGATGCCAACAGGAGTCGTAAAACACGGCTCCAACGGCAACGCCGCTTGAGCGAGATCCAGGTGAAAGATGCCTGATGGAACGTCGGCATCCCCACCCGGCTGGCGGACCCGTACAAACCCCAAAGAAGACCGGAGTCTTCCATCAGGAGGAAATCTTCCTCCGCCGTCGGCTCTTGATCCAAAGCAGAAGGAAGGACAGGTGCTCGTTCCTCCACAGAACTGACCGGACAACCAATAGGTTATCCTGCACAACCTGTATCGTCGGAACCATGGACTGGAAAGACTCGAACATCACCTTGAAAAAGGCTGAGTCCATACGCTCATTCAGGCGTTTTTCTAAACCTTTAACAGATACCTGATCCACCTTGTCCCTCGCGATCCTCTCCAAACACACCCGCCGATCACGATCGAACTCCACCACCAACTCCGACGACCACTTCGCACATACATCGCAAGGACTCCCAACCTTGCACTTCGCGCAGGCAATGCAGTGATGACCAGAAAACTTCCGTTTCATGAAACGGTTGCAACGTTGACAGAGGGTATCTGGTGGGGCTTTGCCCTGCCTCTTCACTTTCTGCGAACACAGATTAAGAATTAAAACACTGCACATGATATACGATGACGAGCAACACGCACAATTTACTTGATTGTAATTTAAAATTACTTAGAAACATTAACTTTCTCATAGATTAATGATAATCAAGTCTTTAGGCAGGAAATATTAGAAAATTTTTAGAGTGAAATATTTTAAACACGACTTGGTAATTAACTAATGTTAAAATAGCCAAAAAATAAAGACAGATGGCTACATACACCCTCGTCAATGAAGCGAGAGCTAAAGAACGGCATAAAACAGAGTGCATAGCCACGCCAAGCCAAAACAACACGTTAATCATGGGCGCCGCCATCTTGGCTACAGGCGCATCCATCTTTGAAGGAACGGAGTTGCATGAGAAATTAACCGAGTACCCAGATAAGATTAAACAGTTAACGGGTAACGGAGCGAATCCAACAATGACTACCATTCTAAAATAATGTGCCAATTTAAGGAAATTTTAATCAGTCATTATGGCACGAATGTATAAATTATAGATTGATACAACCTGCCCCTGTGACTAATTTTGAGCACAAGAAAACATGCGACTTTCAAAGTCAGTAAAATAGACGAATCTGTCTGTGATTGGGAATTGACTCAGTACCTGGGGCTATGGTAATTCCCGGACACAGTATGGGCAGGACCAGGAGAGTGCGGAGTTTTTAATTGTTTATTTTGAGCTAGACTAGATAATAGATATTATCATAATAATTTTGAGCTAGACTAGATAATAGACATTATCATAACAGTACATCTGGTAAGTATTATTCGAAGTAGAAACTGTAGTCCCTTTGTGTCAGCTCAATTATCATATTAAACCTTTCATGAGGAAGCTAGTCAAAAATGGCCTCTGCAGTGGATTTGCAGGCCAAGAGAGGACTATTTTTGAAAATTTACCACTATAATGACCAGCGTGGTAACCGAGCCAGTTATTCTAGTGGTAAATTTTCAAACTTAGTCTTCTCTTGGCCTGCAAATGGACATTCACGCAGCAAATATTTTGGTTTTTTCTACCACATTTAGCTATTAAAGGGTTAATCACATATTACAACACAGCTAACCCTTTAAAGGTAAAGCCGACCAAAAATGGCTCCTGCAGTGGTCTTGAAGAAGATCCATTTATATCACATGACAAGAATGATTTTGGCAACTTATCACTGGAATGTCAGGCTCAATAACCGAGCCAGTCATTCCAGTGATAAGGTTTCAAAAATCGTCTTCAGACATTCACAGACCAACAATTCTGATTTTTGTACCCAATTTTGACAAGTTGTGTTAAATATGGTAAAGCATGCTATTCTGTTTTTACACACCTGGCATCGCGTGGTAGATGTCTATCATTGCTGCCATCTTCTGTTAGTGAAAGCTGAGAAGATAAGCAAAATCATTGTAACACAATCCATGAATCAATTTCTTCAATCCTCCACCAACGACGATGGTGACAACGACGGTGTATGTACAAAGTGCAACGCCGATAACTACAACAACTATTCAACAACTTACCTTAGTTAATAATTACTTTAAAATTTAGATTCTGGGAATTCGGATTTCAAAGATTCAAATTGATTCCATCAAGCATAAAAAGTGATCAGAGCTTAGCTAGGAATGGGCAGGGAATAGGCTAGAAATGGACAAGGCATAGCTCGAAATGGGGCAGGGCATAGCTAGAACTGGGGCAGGACATAGCTAGAAATGGGCAGGGCATAGCTAGAAATAGGCGAGCATAGCTAGAAATGAGGCAGGACATAGCGGGAAATAGGGCAGGACATATCTAGAAATGGGGCAGGACATAGCTAGAAATAAACAAAATCACGGATTTCTTTTTTCACGAGAGAGTTGATACATACCACCCTGATACTCTATGATATTTCCTAAATATCGACCTAGCTTCAATAATACTCAGAATTAAAAAGAAACCACCCCCACTGGGCAGGTTACTCAACTGACAGTCCAGCGGATGTGCAGCCCAAACTCGCACATGCGCGGGGCTGACTCATTCTATTCCAAAATATTGGCTGACCTAATTGCAACATAAAACGCCGATAGACCAAGCCTCTGTGGGGCGGAGAGGTCGGGATCGTATCAGGGTGGTAAGTATCAACTCTCTCGTGAAAAAAGAAATCTGTGATTTCGTTTATTTCACATCAAGCGTATACTTACCACCCTGATACTCTATGATATAGCCAGAATTTGTAAGAGAATTCGGCAGGAGACCGGCTCATCCCTGGAAGAGCAAGCTCTTTTGCTTTTGGAGCACAACAAACATCTGAAATTGCATATGCAAACACAATCAGGAAATGATTTGGACATCGGATAACACGACTGATGTTGAGAGTAATGACCGTTTAACATCCGCTCTCCCCCCCCCCCCCCCTTTTAAAGAGGGGGCAATGACCTCAATGTCCTATACGCTCTCTATGTACTCGTGCTAAAGTACTATAAGACATTGGACAAAAGCTTCATTTCGTATACTCTCAGATGGAACCACAAAGAATACAAAACCATCACCATTTAATAAGTAATAAAAATTGTGAGTATACGAAATGAAGCTTTTGTCCAATGTCTTATAGTAAAGTACTATAAGA
Source organism: Chaetoderma sp. LZ-2023a (assembly GCA_034401795.1). Taxonomy (NCBI): domain Eukaryota; kingdom Metazoa; phylum Mollusca; class Caudofoveata; order Chaetodermatida; family Chaetodermatidae; genus Chaetoderma; species Chaetoderma sp. LZ-2023a. Next base: position 161,122,034 of record CM067369.1, on the reverse strand, counting down.
CATTGGACAAAAGCTTCATTTCGTATACTCTCAGATGGAACCACAAAGAATACAAAACCATCACCATTTTAGTAAGTAATAAAAATCGTGACAAAAAATGACCATCACCACATATAGGACTAACCTATTTTGATGGGATTCCCTTTAATCACCGCTGGCGATGATAGGTACAGTACAGAAAAGCAGGGATTCCCCCACTATATTGCACTGTGTGTGAGTCAACAGCCTTACATAAATTATTTACAAATATATACAAATTTAACGTTTATGTAAAATCGATAAGGCAAGTGGATCTGACGTGTCACAGAGATAATGGGCTGTAAAACTAGACTCACAGTGCCATTGTGCTACTGACATAATGTCATCCACCGACACTCCGTTAAACAGAGCCGGGGATGTCACTGGACACTGTGAGCCTTGGCCATGTCAACATGTTTTCTCATGGCGGCTTTGTGGCAATGCTGGATGCATTCCACAATCCACCTAGAAATGGTATCTTTAGAAGCTCTCCCATGGGGTTCAATGTAAGATAGCCATAAAGTACTAGGGTCCGTCCGCCATTCCTGTGTACGTTGTTTATAAGGTGTTAATGCACGGACTGGACACCAAGCTTTTGAATTAGGATCAAACCTAGTCAAAGCGGGTAAAACTATAGGCTGACCAGGATATTTTAGACTGTTTTTTTGCGCTAAAGTTAACTATAGATAGAAGCCTAAGGCCTTCCCCTGTCACCACAAAACGGTCTGGCTCTGCTGACAAAGCAGGTATTTCACTTCTTCATCTAGCTGAAGCTGCAGCAATCAGAAAAACTCTTTTAAGCGTCAACATTTATCTGCTAATACTACTTGAAGTACTAATGATAAACTCCAAGACGGAATCACTGGAGGATTCCTTGGTCTTAGATTACCCATGCCTTTGATTAAAGTATTTTGATTACATACTTCATCACTTCCCTTTATTAGCCAAGCAAGGGATAACTGACATTAAAGCTGACTTGTAACTAGCAATAGAGTTAGGCTTGAGGCCATAGGCATCAAAAAGGTGACAGAGGAAATCGGCTACTACCTGAATAGATGCTTCCATTGGATTAATACATCTTTTTGAGCACCATTCAGCAAATCTGTTAATTTTATAATCATATGCTCAGGAGGTTGACCCCCCCCCCCTTCTGGCTTTTGCCATAAACATGGCTGCTTGCTCAGAAAAACTTTCCTTAACTGCTGATTCCTTGACAACATCCACACAGGCAATTGGAACATTGACGGGTTGTTGCGCAAGGCCTTGCCCTGGAAGATTATGTTGTCCATTAGAGGCAGAGGAACAGGATTGCCGACCGGAAGGTCCAGCAGATCCGTATACCATGATCGGCGTGGCCAATTTGGGGAGATCCGAAGCACTTGGCATTCCTGCTGCCTGATTTTCTGGAGAACCTTTGGAATCAGGATTGCTGGCAGGAATGCGTATGCATACATTTCCTCCCAGCTGATAGCTAACGCATCTATTGCGACAGTGCTCGGATCTGGAATCTTCGCATTCTTGTTCGTTGCAAATAAGAGGTTCCAACACTGACACCTTTGAGTCCAGGAAACCCGTACTCTGGGTCCACTGTGTCATGAGAAATAACTGGATCGACCGCCGGCATAAGGCTGCCTGAGGAATGACTGGTTCCAAAGAAACCATCAACCCCAACATTCTCAAGTAGACCCATGCCAGGACATGACAATAGTTGTACACTGACTGAATGACTGAGATGAGTATTTCTACTCTCTCTTGAGATGGGTAAACATATCCTATCTCTAGATCGAAGAACATGCCCAGGTAAACAAACTTCTGGGATGGAGTCAGCTCTGACTTTTGAAAGTTGATTATCCAGCCTAGATCTGTAAGAGTTTTTAAAACTATCTCCAGATTTGCTGATAGACTTTTTTGAGTGTGCTTTTAACAGCCAGTCGTTTATGTACGTGTGGATTGCTATGTGTCTCCCGCGGAGGTATGACGTCATAGCTTGGACCACTCGAGTGAAGACCCGAGGAGCCATCGATATACCAAATGGGAGAACCTTGAATTCCCACTGGCGGCCCTGAAATGCAAATCTCAGGAACCGATGAAAGCTCTTCGCAATGGGAATGTGAAAATAGGCATCTTTTAGATCTATTGATGCTGTCCACATTCCCTTCCTCAATCCTGCTGACACCATTCTTACAGCTTTCATTTTGAAACTTGGTGCGAGGATAAACCTTTTGAGAGGTTTGAGGTTGAGAATTGGTCTCCACCCTCCAGTGCTTTTTATCACTAGGAACATGGTTGAATAACACCCGGACATTTTTGTGCGGGTTGAATAGCGTGTTTTAGTATGAGGGATTGAATTTCTTCCTCTATACACAACCGAGGAACACGGTTGAATAACACCCGGACATTTTTGTGCGGGTTGAATAGCGTGTTTTAGTATGAGGGATTGAATTTCTTCCTCTATACACAACCGTTGATCTGGATCGCTTGGATTTTGAGTCCAGATCGGAACCAGAGACAGGCGCGATGGCTGATTTGAAATCCAGTCAGCATGGTAACTGACTGAAAGCCATCGCAAGACTGAGCGGTCCTGAGTAATCCGCTCCCACTCTTGCATGTGGAGGGCCAGATGGCCTCCCATGGGTGCACCTAAGGATTGAGGTGGACCCGAAAGTGTAAGAGAAGTCCTATCTCTGGTGGCTGTCCTAGCAGCACTGGTGTGGTCTTTCTGAGAGCCGACCCATCAGGTTCGGCTCCCATGACCAGAACCCCGCACTCCTGTACCAGCACCACGCACACCTCGGTACGTAGGCTGTCTGGCAGGTTGCGCTGGAGGAGCCTGCACTCCCACACCCCCTAGCTGGCGTTGCCATGGCCGCTGCTCGAACATGCTCCCTGCGGAGCACTTCAAACTGCTCTCGCAGCGCCCTCTGGTTGTTCACCAGGTTTACGGTTTGTTGGAGGTGCAGGCATCCTTCACCTCCAAACAAACCTGGACTGAAGAAGTCGATTGTACAGGTCCTGCGAGGGGCACAAATTGTCAAGGGCAAATGTGCGCCTCACCGGTAAACTCATGGTTACGGATCTCGTCATGCAGTCCAGAGCCAGGTTAATGCCGTCCTGTATGGCTCTCTGGACTGACAGAGGAGAAGTTTGGCGGGCCACGGATGCTGCTACTACCCGCTGTAGCAGCTGGGAAACGTGCGAGAGAGCCGAGATGGCTCCGCTCGTACTTTCCTCCGTGTCCCGCAGCACGGAATTAGCATTGCGCAGGATGCTAGCATATAAGGGTCCCATGTCAGACCGGGACCCAGGCCGCATGTCTTCACCCAAAGCCGCATGGTCATCCGTGCAAGGCTTTGGGCCGCTGCCGTACTTCTGATACAGATCAGAACTTATACGGCAGCGCCGTGCCTGATCATGAGGGGGCCTTCACCAGGTATCCTTTTGGCTGAATGGACGTCTCTGCCGCAGCGAACATATCAATGATATGCTCCGCATACGGCAGAGATGGCATGGTGCTCATCACCGGTTTCCCTCCCAACCATGGGCGCTGGTCCAGCTGGGAGGCTGGTGGATCCACCTGGAGTTCTGGCTTGATGTTCACCAGCCATTGGCAAGCATCCAGCCAGTCCTCCTCAGTGGCCACCTGTGAATGTTCGACGAGCCTAGGGCCTTCGTCGTCCTAAACCATATTCACTGGTGGGGTAATGGCCAGAGCTGAAGATACTCCTGGATAGCCAGGGAAGCCATACAGATCTGCAAGGGCCGGCATGGCTTGCGCCGTGGCTATTCCAGGAGCCGGATCTACAGCATCATGGGGGGCTAAAGACATGACGTCATATTCCGGGCCTTCATCACGGTAACTCTCGGCAAGCCAAGGGATATGGTATGGACAGCCATCGGCTCCTAGCCAGCCTAACTGTTGAGCCGTGAAACCTACTCCCGAAGAAGTAGTTCCATGGAAAAGGTCCATTGGTATCCATTTCCGTAGCCATCGGCAGGCCATAACAGAGTGTCCTCTTCTTCCTGCCCAGAAAAATTAGATGCCCAGCTTGAAAAGGGATCAAGCCCGACCTGGGCAGGAGGGGTATCGTGTGAGGCACTGATACCCCTAGCCTTAGGCTGCTCTAAAGCACTTGATAAGCGAGCGCCCGAGGCCATGGCTTTCGCGCCCGGGTCCACGGGCGAGGCAAGCCTCAGTGCCGGACCAATGGAAGCCATCTCTGGGTCTGGTTCTCTTAGCAAACCAGTTTTCGTTATAGACCCAGACGGCTTCCGTTGGTCCGGCGCTGAGGCTTGCCTCGCCCGTGGACCCAGGAGCGAAAGCCATGGCCTCGAAACACTCTGTTGCGGAGATAATGAAGAAGACAATGACGAACCTGAACCGGGAAACATGCTGCGAAGCAACTCTGGGACAAGATCCGTGATCGACTTCTTCATTTCTCCCATCATTTCAAGACGGAAGGCCTCCATGTCTGGCATGGATGCCTTCCTCTTCTTACCACACTCTTTTTCCAGACGCCTCTTCTCGTCTGCCGCCTGATCTTTCACCTGATTTAAAAAATCAGTCATCACCTCCACCGGCCACGACTCACACACATGGCAATTTTGAAGGGGCCTGCACATACTGCACCTAGTGCAGTCATGGGGGAAAAAGCGGGCCTTCACGAAACGGTAGCAGGAAGGGCATTTGTTCTCAATTACCCTCTGAAATGACACAAAACGGAAACAATTAGTTTTTAGTTATGATGAACCAAAAAACCAATTGCAGAAGGCTAATAAGTTCCATAAGGAAAACTTTGACCATCAAATGAAAGGATAAGCCAGGGCCATAGAAAAAACTATAGGCCTGACAAAGGTAAACAAAACCAAAAAATTTAAAGACATTAGAATTTGAACTTGAATACTTGAAGCAAATTTTTAAGACTTCACAGCTCAAAACAAAGATTCATTAGTAATTGAACATTATGAACACAATGAACCTATGCAACCCATCAAGAGAGATAAATAACCCAACACTCAGTCAATATTTTTTTAGAAATAAAATGATTGAAAATTTTTCTCTCTCCTAAATAAACCTCATAAGATGACTTCTGAGGATGAGTGAAGTCTGATAAACAACAACAGGAATACCTGATCCAGAGTCCAAAACCCTGTGGTGGGAGTGGGGGAGGATGCGCAAAAATTACTTCTTATGGTAATAATTCCCTCAGCAAACTCATAATAAATTAGAAGGACCCAGAAACCAAGTATAAATATTGTTTAAGTTAAAAGATATACTTCAAATATCAGCTCATGTGTCTGAAAAATAAAGCACAACATGCGTTAGCTAATATATAGGCCTCCCCATAAAAGAGCTAGCCTAATAAAGACGTATCCACGAGTTAGCGTGAATCCAGGAAATACCATCCGAGTCAACACACAAATTTTTTATCAATAAATTTACTAAAGTACACCTGATGGCTTGGACCGGGAGCAAAAGCAAGGCTAGAAAGCGTGTTGCAATATTTTAAGAAGAGAATGAGTCAGCCCCGCGCATGTGCGAGTTTGGGCTGCACATCTGCTGGACTGTCAGTTGAGTAACCTGCCCAGTGGGGGAGGTTTCTTTTTAATTCTGAGTATTATTGAAGCTAGGTCGATATTTAGGAAATATCATAGAGTATCAGGGTGGTAAGTATACTCTTGATGTGAAATGTGCATGCCATAGTTAGAAATGGGCGGGCTTAGTTAGAAATTGATCCCGCTTTGGAATTCTGCTGAGCATGCACAAGATCTAGCTCAGACACAACTGATGGTCTAAGAGCTTTTATGACATCTAAGGTGTAGCAGCTGGGAAATGTGCGAGAGAGCCGAGATGGCTCCGCTCGTACTTTCCTCCGTGTCCCGCAGCACGGAATTAGCATTGCGCAGGATGCTAGCATATAAGGGTCCCATGTCAGACCGGGACCCAGGCCGCATGTCTTCACCCAAAGCCGCATGGTCATCCGTGCAAGGCTTTGGGCCGCTGCCGTACTTCTGATACAGATCAGAACTTATACGGCAGCGCCGTGCCTGATCATGAGGGGGCCTTCACCAGGTATCCTTTTGGCTGAATGGACGTCTCTGCCGCAGCGAACATATCAATGATATGCTCCGCATACGGCAGAGATGGCATGGTGCTCATCACCGGTTTCCCTCCCAACCACGGGCGCTGGTCCAGCTGGGAGGCTGGTGGATCCACCTGGAGTTCTGGCTTGATGTTCACCAGCCATTGGCAAGCATCCAGCCAGTCCTCCTCAGTGGCCACCTGTGAATGTTCGACGAGCCTAGGGCCTTCGTCGTCCTAAACCACATTCACTGGTGGGGTAATGGCCAGAGCTGAAGATACTCCTGGATAGCCAGGGAAGCCATACAGATCTGCAAGGGCCGGCATGGCTTGCGCCGTGGCTATTCCAGGAGCCGGATCTACAGCATCATGGGGGGCTAAAGACATGACGTCATATTCCGGGCCTTCATCACGGTAACTCTCGGCAAGCCAAGGGATATGGTATGGACAGCCATCGGCTCCTAGCCAGCCTAACTGTTGAGCCGTGAAACCTACTCCCGAAGAAGTAGTTCCATGGAAATAAACGAAATCTAGGATTTCTTTTTTCACGAGAGAGTTGATACTTACCTCCCTAATACTTTTGATATTGCTAAATATTGGCTTTCACTCAATAAACACTCAGATTAAAACAGTTAGGTGCCCCTACTGGGCAGGGAGTCAGAGCGTAGTCTGGCGGATGCCAGCCCCACCACCGCGCATGCGCAGACTAGCACTTCCTCTGACTAGATTATTGGCTGACACACATGCAACTATTAAGAGCCTGAAGACCGAGCCTCTGTGGGGTGGAGAGGCCGGGTCCATATCTAGGGAGGTAAGTATCAACTCTCTCGTGAAAAAAGAAATCCTAGATTTCGTTTATTTCACTTCAAGAGTATACTTACCTCCCTAATACTTTTGATATTGCCAGAATTCGAAAGTGAATCTGGCGGGAGGGAGGCGAGGTCAAAAGACCAGCTCATCCCTATACGCTTTTCTGCGTTTAAGGCACTTAAACTTCTGAAACTGTTTGAAAAAACAGTCAGGATTTGACTAACCATCGGATAACACCACCGATGTATGAGAGATGACCGAATGTCATATGCGCTCCCCCCCCCCTCCTTCCTGGGAGGAAGAGTCGACTGACCTCAATGTCCTATACGCTCTCTACGTACAAGTGCCATGTACTACAGGACAGAGACGAAAAAGCTCCATTTTCGTAACTCTCAACAATGAACCACACAAATACACAAACCATCACCATATTAATAATGGGTAACGTGACAATACAATCAACAATGGACAACACATGAACAAGACTGACCTTGTTGAAAAGGCTGCTGACATCATCTTCCCATTGGTGAAGACTGATGCAGGCCCAAAAAAGTGGGTGTTTCCATAAATTAATTGTGAAATATATAAGTAATGAGGAAAGAACCTCCTCAAAAAATATAAACCGAGTTATTTTTTCAAAATCGACAAGGCGAGAGGATTAGAGGTGTCACGGAGATAATGGTCTGTAAAACTTGACTCACAGTGCCACTGAGCCACCGACATAATATCATCCACAGGGACCCCATTAAATAGGGCAGTGGATGTCACTACGCCGCGGACACTGTGAGCCTTGGCCACGTCAACCTGCTTCCCGGTGGCGGATTTATGGCAAAACTGAATGCATTCTACAATCCACCTGGAAATGGTGTCCTTAGAAGCCCTGCCATGGGGTTCAATATATGACAACCATAACGCTGACTGATCGGTGCGCCACTCCGCCGTACGTTGCTTGTACCGGCAAAGCGCCCGGACAGGACACCATGCTTTAGAATTAGGATCATACCTAGTTAAAGCAGGCAAAATAATAGGTTGACCCGGATATTTCAACGACTGATTTTTAGCCAAGAAATTAATCCTAGGTAGCAGCTTAAGGCCTTCCCCTGAAACCACAAAACGGTCATCCTCGGCTGATAAGGCATGAATTTCACTCCTACGCCTAGCCGAGGCCGCAGCAATTAAAAACACAGTCTTCAGTGTTAATAGTTTCATAGAAATGGAACTAAGTGGTTCAAAAGGCTTATCACCTAGTACTTGAAGCACTAGCGATAAACTCCAAGACGGAACCACCGGTGGATTCCTTGGTCTTAGATTGCCCATGCCTTTAGTTAATACATTTAATGTATTTACTTCATCACTTCCCCTCTTAGCCAAGCAAGGAATAACAGACATTAATGCTGACTTATAACCAGCAATAGAGTTAGGCTTGAGGCTATAGGCATCATAGAGGTGACAGAGGAAATCAGCTACTACTTGAATAGATGAATCCATTGGATCAATACATCTTTTTGAGCACCATTCTGCAAATCTGTTGATTTTATAATTATATGCTCTGGAGGTTGACCCCCTCCTGGCTTTGGCCATAAACATGGCTGCTTGCTCAGAAAAGCCCTCCTTAATTCTAGATTCCTTGACAACATCCACGCAGTCAATCTGAACATTGACGGATTGTTGTGAAGGACCTTGCCCTGGAAGATAATATCGTCCATCAGAGGCAGAGGAACCGGATTGCAGACCAGAAGGTCCAGCAGATCCGTATACCATGATCGGCTTGGCCAATCCGGGGCGATCAGAAGCACTCGGCATTCCTCTTGTCTGATTTTCTGAAGAATTTTTGGAATCAGGATTGCTGGAGGGAATGCGTATGCATACATTCTCCCCCAGCTGATAGCTAACGCATCTGTTGCGAAAGCGCTTGGATCCGGAATCGGAGAGACGTACGTCGTCATCTTCGCATTCTTCTTCGTTGCGAACAAATCGATGTTGGGTTTCCCCCAATGGTCGAACAGACGATCCGCCACACATTGATTTAGTTGCCATTCCGTGGGTAAAACACTCATCCTTCGGCTCAATGAGTCTGCTAGCAGGTTTAACCTTCCCGGAATATGAACTGCTTTCAAGGTAATCTGGTGATCCAGACACCAACAAAGCAGTCTCCATGTCATCATACAGAGACTGGGCGACTTCGTTCCGCCCTGGCAGTTTATGTAAGTCACAACTGTTGAGTTGTCTGAACGAATAAGAACAATCTTGCCCTGAACTTTCCGTAAGAAATGTTCCAGGCCCAGGACTACTGCTCTTAGCTCCAGTAGATTTATATGTTCCTTTGACTGTTCCGGATTCCAAAGCCCTGATATCGTGGACTCTTCCAGGCAAGCCCCCCAGCCCTCCATCGATGCATCTGTATACACAGTCACCTGAGGGTGGGGAGGGGTCAGCATAACCCCCACCAAGAGATTCTCTGTGAGCAACCACCATTGCAGGTGGTGAATCAGAGGCGCCAACACTGACACGTTCGAGTCCAGCGAACCCGTACTCTGGGTCCATTGTGTCATGAGAAACAACTGGATCGGCCGCCTGCGTAAGGCGGCCTGAGGAATGACTGGTTCCAAAGAAACCATCAACCCCAGCATTCTCAAGTAAACCCGTGCCAGGACATGACGACTGTCGCACACTGACTGAATTAACGAGATGAGTTTTTGCACTCTCTCCTGAGTAGGATAAACATATCCCGTCTCCAGATCGAAGAACATTCCCAGGTAAACAAACTTCTGGGATGGAGTCAGCTCTGATTTCGGAAAATTTATCATCCAGCCCAAATCCGAGAGAGTTTTCAAAACAATCACCAGATTGGCCGATAAAGCTTCCTTGTCGTGTGCCTTTAACAGCCAGTCGTCTATGTACGTGTGGACTGCTATGCTTCTCCTGCGGAGGTATGCTGTGATCGCAAGAACCACACGGGTGAAAACCCGAGGAGCCGTGGAAATTCCGAAGGGCAACACCCTGAATTCCCACTGTCTGCCCTGGAACGCAAATCTCAGGAAGCGACAGAAACTCCCGTGGATGGGGATGTGGAAATAAGCGTCCTTCAAATCTATCGACGCCGTCCACATCCCCCTCTCCAACCCCGCCAACACCGAGCGCACCGTTTCCATCTTGAAACTGGGCGTCTCGATGAACTTGTTCAATGGCTTGAGGTTGAGAATCGGTCTCCACCCTCCGGTGCATTTTGCTACTAAGAACAGGGTTGAATAGAAGCCCGGACACCCTTGTGCCGGCTGAATAGCTCCCTTTTGTACGAGGGAATCTATCTCCTCCTCGATACACAACCTTTGCTCTGGATCTCTCGGAATGGGAGTCCAGACTGGCACTAGAGACAGTCGCGACGGCGGGCCTGTCATCCACTCTGGATGATACCCGACGGAAAGCCATCGCAAGACTAAACGGTCCTGAGTTAACCGTTCCCACTCTTGCATGTGGTCGGCTAGCCGGCCTCCCACCGGTCCACCTAGGGACAGAGGTGGACACGAGGCATGCAAGAGCGGCACTGTCCCCGTCGCCATAAACACCGGAGCGGTTCTTACCGCGGTAACCGTCCCGTCAGGACCGATAACCACGCCCAGATCCTCGCGCGCCCCGCCCCGCGCGCACCACGGTGCGCGGGCGGCTGCCTGGCTGACGGTGCCTGAGGAACCTGCGCCCCCCTCGCTGCTGGCCGAATCGCACGCGGCCGAGGCCGACGCTGCGACGGTGGCTGGCCTCTGACTTGGCCAGCACCACCTCGAGCCTGCAGGGGACGATACGCAGGGGCCGCGGCGCGAACGTTAGCACGACGCAGCACCTCAAACTGCTCGCGCAGCGCCCTCTGGTTATTCACCAGGGTGACCGTCTCCTGGAGGTGTCGACATCCCTCACCTCCAAAAAGACCAGGACCCGTCATAGGCGTACGCAGTAGCCTATTGTATAGGTCCTGAGACGGGCACAGATTGTCCAGGGCAAACGTGCGTCTTGCCCGGACACTCCTGGTCACCGCCCGAGTCATACAGTCCAGCGCCAGGTTAATACCATCCTGGATGGCTCGCTGGACCGTGACCGGACTTGGCTGGCGCGATGCGGATGCCGTTACTACCCCCTGTAACAGCTGGGAGACGTGGGACAGAGCGGCAATCGAAGCCCTCCCACTCTCCTCCGCATCACGCAACGCGGTATTCGCCGAACGCAACGCGTTCGAGCACAAGACCCCCGTGTCAGAACGGGAGCCTGGCCGCGCATCCTCACCCAAAGCCGCGCGGTCATCCACGCTGGGCTTGGGTACCACACCGTACCGCTGGTAATCCAGGGGCACGATGCGACAACGCCTGGCCACCTCGCGAGGGGCCTTCGCGAGCCGTCCACTCGACTTAATGGATGACTCCGCCGCCTCGAACATGTCCACGACATGCTCCGCCAGCGGCAGAGAAGGCATAGCGTTAGCAGTCGGTTTCCCAGCTAACCACGGCCTGTGGTCACGCTGGCTAGCCGACTGCTCCACGGGCAGATCAGGCCTAACGCTCACCAACCACTGGCAAGCGTCAGACCAATCCTCCTCCGTGGCTAACTGCGAGCGCTCTACAAGACGGGGGCCATCGTCTTCCTCCTGAGCGCAAGCAGCAGAGCTTGACGGCGGGTACGCTGATACACCTGGCAAGCCAGGGAAAACACGCGGGCCTGACAGCACCGGCATGACAATATCACTGGTTTGACCAGGAGCAGGCGCCGTGGCAGAGCGCGGGGCATATACCGCCCCACCACGGGCCCGGCCAGCACCAGCAACACCCTCGGCAAGCCGAGGTATGCGGTACCGCTGGCCATCAGCAGCGCCCTGGGCCACCACCTGAGCCACGGACTCTACTCCAGGGTGAGTAAAACCGTGGAAGAATCCGCCTGTATTCCCCGCGAGGGGTGCACAAACGTCTTCATCCATGTCCACGTCGTCAGACGGCGACCCTAGCAGGTAATCCTCATCACCCTGGTCAGAAAGATTAGACCCCGGGTCAGCAAAGAGAGCTAACCCGGGCTGACCAGGAACGGTGCCATAGGAGGTACTGGCCACCGCGGCGTGCGGATACCCCTGGACTGATAAGCAGCCCGCGGGTTCCAGCGACAACCGTCCACGGTCCCCTATCGGCGCGGCAATAAGCCTGCTGCCAGGGTCGTGGAACGCCCCCTCTAATGGGGCCACCTCTGAATCGTCGAACAACGGAAGCGGTCTAAGAAAAACCGATCCAGAGGCGGGGATTACCTGCTCCGAAGCCGATGATGAGGACAGTAAAGGATTTGGTCCAGGAAGCATGCCACGAAGCAACTCTGGAACCAAATCCTTTATTGTCCTCTTCATCTCTCCCAACATCTCGGTCCGGAAGGCCTCCATATCCACCGCGGACGAGGCCTTCCCCTTACCCTTCCTACTTACAACCTCTCGTTTCCGCTTCTTCTTCTTCTCCTCCTCTACCACCTTGTCCCTCGCCTGCAAGCACAAGAATTCGGACATTAACTCGCCCCCCCAGTGCTTACATATGTCACAATTAGCCAAGGGACCACAAGGGCTACATTGATAGCAAAGATGAGGCAAGAACTTATCCTGCAGAAATCGTCCACAGGACGCGCAACCCGGTCCCTGAAACAGGGCAAAGGACGAGGAGTATGAGCAAACTAGTTAAGCTTAGACACTCAAACCAACTCAAAGAGAAGGAAAACGATCATAAAGATCAATATACATCAGAAACCAGCATTGCAACTTGAATTGCTGATAAATACATAGCTAGGCTGATTATGACGTCATTAATCCCGTGACAGGAAAAAATCGATCCCAACAAAACATCCAAGTGCAAGGACGAATTGTATGCTGAATGGATACGTCGACTACACAACCATCAGATACACATAGATAACTCTTTTCTGGCAAAAATGTTAATTATCTCCCTTTGCTTACTATAATTAACATCACCATATTATCAATAACTAGATACCTGACACCTTGTATAGACAAACCATCCAACGTGACGAACCGGAGTACTCCACCACTGCACGCCTCTTAACTCTCTCCACCTCATGGGGAAGGAATTGGATCAAGAGGGCAAAGTGAGAAGACCTTTATACTAGGCCTCCAACTCACTGGACATAATTTTTCATTTGGTTAGATAACCTAACAGTGTTAGTAGGAAATGGAACCATGGTGGAGAGAAAACTAACTCTCTGCTGCTGTGATGCCACCACCTAGCGTCATACAGACCTGTGGACATAAACAGAAAGAGAAATTAGCCTTAGGTAGCACCGAGTTGACATAAACCAACTAACCAAGGCGCTTATCACGGTAAACGCGAGTCCCGGAAACACAATACACCGGGAAGAAAAAACTCGCTAATTTTACTAGAAGTCACCTGATTTAAAGGTCCTAGGTCCACCTTTGGCGAAGTGATCCTTCCTGCCATCCTAATCAGTGACTATCACTCCAAAATAACACCACCAAGTTATGTTAAAAACAGTTTAAGAGCAAGGAAAAGCTTTTGCACAAAAAAACATGTGTGATCCCTCTGCCAATAATCTAGCAAAGAGGAAGTGCTAGTCTGCGCATGCGCGGTGGTGGGGCTGGCATCCGCCAGACTACGCTCTGACTCCCTGCCCAGTAGGGGCACCTAACTGTTTTAATCTGAGTGTTTATTGAGTGAAAGCCAATATTTAGCAATATCAAAAGTATTAGGGAGGTAAGTATACTCTTGAAGTGAAAAAGGTTACCCATGGGCCCCCATGGGGGCCCATTGGTATCCATTTCCGTAGCCATCGGCAGGCCATAACAGAGTGTCCTCTTCTTCCTGCCCAGAAAAATTAGATGCCCAGCTTGAAAAGGGATCAAGCCCGACCTGGGCAGGAGGGGTATCGTGTGAGGCACTGATACCCCTAGCCTTAGGCTGCTCTAAAGCACTTGATAAGCGAGCGCCCGAGGCCATGGCTTTCGCGCCCGGGTCCACGGGCGAGGCAAGCCTCAGTGCCGGACCAATGGAAGCCATCTCTGGGTCTGGTTCTCTTAGCAAACCAGTTTTCGTTATAGACCCAGACGGCTTCCGTTGGTCCGGCGCTGAGGCTTGCCTCGCCCGTTGACCCAGGAGCGAAAGCCATGGCCTCGAAACACTCTGTTGCGGAGATAATGAAGAAGACAATGACGAACCTGAACCGGGAAACATGCTGCAAAGCAACTCTGGGACAAGATCCGTGATCGACTTCTTCATTTCTCCCATCATTTCAAGACGGAAGGCCTCCATGTCTGGCATGGATGCCTTCCTCTTCTTACCACACTCTTTTTCCAGACGCCTCTTCTCGTCTGCCGCCTGGTCTTTCACCTGATTTAAAAAATCAGTCATCACCTCCACCGGCCACGACTCACACACATGGCAATTTTGAAGGGGCCTGCACATACTGCACCTAGTGCAGTCATGGGGGAAAAAGCGGGCCTTCACGAAACGGTAGCAGGAAGGGCATTTGTTCTCAATTACCCTCTGAAATGACACAAAACGGAAACAATTAGTTTTTAGTTATGATGAACCAAAAAACCAATTGCAGAAGGCTAATAAGTTCCATAAGGAAGACTTTGACCATCAAATGAAAGGATAAGCCAGGGTCATAGAAAAAACTATAGGCCTGACAAAGGTAAACAAAACCAAAAAATTTAAAGACATTAGAATTTGAACTTGAATACTTGAAGCAAATTTTTAAGACTTCACAGCTCAAAACAAAGATTCATTAGTAATTGAACATTATAAACACAATGAACCTATGCAACCCATCAAGAGAGATAAATAACCCAACACTCAGTCAATATTTTTTTAGAAATAAAATGATTGAAAATTTTTCTCTCTCCTAAATAAACCTCATAAGATGACTTCTGAGGACGAGTGAAGTCTGATAAACAACAACAGGAATACCTGATCCAGAGTCCAAAACCCTGTGGTGGGAGTGGGGGAGGATGCGCAAAAATTACTTCTTATGGTAATAATTCCCTCAGCAAACTCATAATAAATTAGAAGGACCCAGAAACCAAGTATAAATATTGTTTAAGTTAAAAGATATACTTCAAATATCAGCTCATGTGTCTGAAAAATAAAGCACAACATGCGTTAGCTAATATATAGGCCTCCCCATAAAAGAGCTAGCCTAATAAAGACGTATCCACGAGTTAGCGTGAATCCAGGAAATACCATCCGAGTCAACACACAAATTTTTTATCAATAAATTTACTAAAGTACACCTGATGGCTTGGACCGGGAGCAAAAGCAAGGCTAGAAAGCGTGTTGCAATATTTTAAGAAGAGAATGAGTCAGCCCCGTGCATGTGCGAGTTTGGGCTGCACATCTGCTGGACTGTCAGTTGAGTAACCTGCCCAGTGGGGGAGGTTTCTTTTTAATTCTGAGTATTATTGAAGCTAGGTCGATATTTAGGAAATATCATAGAGTATCAGGGTGGTAAGTATACTCTTGATGTGAAATGTGCATGGCATAGTTAGAAATGGGCGGGCTTAGTTAGAAATTGATCCCGCTTTGGAATTCTGCTGAGCATGCACAAGATCTAGCTCAGACACAACTGATGGTCTCAGAGCTTTTATGACATCTAAGGTGTAGCAGCTGGGAAACGTGCGAGAGAGCCGAGATGGCTCCGCTCGTACTTTCCTCCGTGTCCCGCAGCACGGAATTAGCATTGCGCAGGATGCTAGCATATAAGGGTCCCATGTCAGACCGGGACCCAGGCCGCATGTCTTCACCCAAAGCCGCATGGTCATCCGTGCAAGGCTTTGGGCCGCTGCCGTACTTCTGATACAGATCAGAACTTATACGGCAGCGCCGTGCCTGATCATGAGGGGGCCTTCACCAGGTATCCTTTTGGCTGAATGGACGTCTCTGCCGCAGCGAACATATCAATGATATGCTCCGCATACGGCAGAGATGGCATGGTGCTCATCACCGGTTTCCCTCCCAACCACGGGCACTGGTCCAGCTGGGAGGCTGGTGGATCCACCTGGAGTTCTGGCTTGATGTTCACCAGCCATTGGCAAGCATCCAGCCAGTCCTCCTCAGTGGCCACCTGTGAATGTTCGACGAGCCTAGGGCCTTCGTCGTCCTAAACCACATTCACTGGTGGGGTAATGGCCAGAGCTGAAGATACTCCTGGATAGCCAGGGAAGCCATACAGATCTGCAAGGGTCGGCATGGCTTGCGCCGTGGCTATTCCAGGAGCCGGATCTACAGCATCATGGGGGGCTAAAGACATGACGTCATATTCCGGGCCTTCATCACGGTAACTCTCGGCAAGCCAAGGGATATGGTATGGACAGCCATCGGCTCCTAGCCAGCCTAACTGTTGAGCCGTGAAACCTACTCCCGAAGAAGTAGTTCCATGGAAAAGGTTACCCATGGGCCCCCATGGGGGCCCATTGGTATCCATTTCCGTAGCCATCGGCAGGCCATAACAGAGTGTCCTCTTCTTCCTGCCCAGAAAAATTAGATGCCCAGCTTGAAAAGGGATCAAGCCCGACCTGGGCAGGAGGGGTATCGTGTGAGGCACTGATACCCCTAGCCTTAGGCTGCTCTAAAGCACTTGATAAGCGAGCGCCCGAGGCCATGGCTTTCGCGCCCGGGTCCACGGGCGAGGCAAGCCTCAGTGCCGGACCAATGGAAGCCATCTCTGGGTCTGGTTCTCTTAGCAAACCAGTTTTCGTTATAGACCCAGACGGCCTCCGTTGGTCCGGCGCTGAGGCTTGCCTCGCCCGTGGACCCAGGAGCGAAAGCCATGGCCTCGAAACACTCTGTTGCGGAGATAATGAAGAAGACAATGACGAACCTGAACCGGGAAACATGCTGCGAAGCAACTCTGGGACAAGATCCGTGATCGACTTCTTCATTTCTCCCATCATTTCAAGACGGAAGGCCTCCATGTCTGGCATGGATGCCTTCCTCTTCTTACCACACTCTTTTTCCAGACGCCTCTTCTCGTCTGCCGCCTGGTCTTTCACCTGATTTAAAAAATCAGTCATCACCTCCACCGGCCACGACTCACACACATGGCAATTTTGAAGGGGCCTGCACATACTGCACCTAGTGCAGTCATGGGGGAAAAAGCGGGCCTTCACGAAACGGTAGCAGGAAGGGCATTTGTTCTCAATTACCCTCTGAAATGACACAAAACGGAAACAATTAGTTTTTAGTTATGATGAACCAAAAAACCAATTGCAGAAGGCTAATAAGTTCCATAAGGAAAACTTTGACCATCAAATGAAAGGATAAGCCAGGGCCATAGAAAAAACTATAGGCCTGACAAAGGTAAACAAAACCAAAAAATTTAAAGACATTAGAATTTGAACTTGAATACTTGAAGCAAATTTTTAAGACTTCACAGCTCAAAACAAAGATTCATTAGTAATTGAACATTATAAACACAATGAACCTATGCAACCCATCAAGAGAGATAAATAACCCAACACTCAGTCAATATTTTTTTAGAAATAAAATGATTGAAAATTTTTCTCTCTCCTAAATAAACCTCATAAGATGACTTCTGAGGACGAGTGAAGTCTGATAAACAACAACAGGAATACCTGATCCAGAGTCCAAAACCCTGTGGTGGGAGTGGGGGAGGATGCGCAAAAATTACTTCTTATGGTAATAATTCCCTCAGCAAACTCATAATAAATTAGAAGGACCCAGAAACCAAGTATAAATATTGTTTAAGTTAAAAGATATACTTCAAATATCAGCTCATGTGTCTGAAAAATAAAGCACAACATGCGTTAGCTAATATATAGGCCTCCCCATAAAAGAGCTAGCCTAATAAAGACGTATCCACGAGTTAGCGTGAATCCAGGAAATACCATCCGAGTCAACACACAAATTTTTTATCAATAAATTTACTAAAGTACACCTGATGGCTTGGACCGGGAGCAAAAGCAAGGCTAGAAAGCGTGTTGCAATATTTTAAGAAGAGAATGAGTCAGCCCCGTGCATGTGCGAGTTTGGGCTGCACATCTGCTGGACTGTCAGTTGAGTAACCTGCCCAGTGGGGGAGGTTTCTTTTTAATTCTGAGTATTATTGAAGCTAGGTCGATATTTAGGAAATATCATAGAGTATCAGGGTGGTAAGTATACTCTTGATGTGAAATGTGCATGGCATAGTTAGAAATGGGCGGGCTTAGTTAGAAATTGATCCCGCTTTGGAATTCTGCTGAGCATGCACAAGATCTAGCTCAGACACAACTGATGGTCTCAGAGCTTTTATGACATCTAAGGTGTAGCAGCTGGGAAACGTGCGAGAGAGCCGAGATGGCTCCGCTCGTACTTTCCTCCGTGTCCCGCAGCACGGAATTAGCATTGCGCAGGATGCTAGCATATAAGGGTCCCATGTCAGACCGGGACCCAGGCCGCATGTCTTCACCCAAAGCCGCATGGTCATCCGTGCAAGGCTTTGGGCCGCTGCCGTACTTCTGATACAGATCAGAACTTATACGGCAGCGCCGTGCCTGATCATGAGGGGGCCTTCACCAGGTATCCTTTTGGCTGAATGGACGTCTCTGCCGCAGCGAACATATCAATGATATGCTCCGCATACGGCAGAGATGGCATGGTGCTCATCACCGGTTTCCCTCCCAACCACGGGCGCTGGTCCAGCTGGGATTCTGGTGGATCCACCTGGAGTTCTGGCTTGATGTTCACCAGCCATTGGCAAGCATCCAGCCAGTCCTCCTCAGTGGCCACCTGTGAATGTTCGACGAGCCTAGGGCCTTCGTCGTCCTAAACCACATTCACTGGTGGGGTAATGGCCAGAGCTGAAGATACTCCTGGATAGCCAGGGAAGCCATACAGATCTGCAAGGGCCGGCATGGCTTGCGCCGTGGCTATTCCAGGAGCCGGATCTACAGCATCATGGGGGGCTAAAGACATGACGTCATATTCTGGGCCTTCATCACGGTAACTCTCGGCAAGCCAAGGGATATGGTATGGACAGCCATCGGCTCCTAGCCAGCCTAACTGTTGAGCCGTGAAACCTACTCCCGAAGAAGTAGTTCCATGGAAAAGGTTACCCATGGGCCCCCATGGGGGCCCATTGGTATCCATTTCCGTAGCCATCGGCAGGCCATAACAGAGTGTCCTCTTCTTCCTGCCCAGAAAAATTAGATGCCCAGCTTGAAAAGGGATCAAGCCCGACCTGGGCAGGAGGGGTATCGTGTGAGGCACTGATACCCCTAGCCTTAGGCTGCTCTAAAGCACTTGATAAGCGAGCGCCCGAGGCCATGGCTTTCGCGCCCGGGTCCACGGGCGAGGCAAGCCTCAGTGCCGGACCAATGGAAGCCATCTCTGGGTCTGGTTCTCTTAGCAAACCAGTTTTCGTTATAGACCCAGACGGCTTCCGTTGGTCCGGCGCTGAGGCTTGCCTCGCCCGTGGACCCAGGAGCGAAAGCCATGGCCTCGAAACACTCTGTTGCGGAGATAATGAAGAAGACAATGACGAACCTGGAAACATGCTGCGAAGCAACTCTGGGACAAGATCCGTGATCGACTTCTTCATTTCTCCCATCATTTCAAGACAGAAGGCCTCCATGTCTGGCATGGATGCCTTCCTCTTCTTACCACACTCTTTTTCCAGACGCCTCTTTTCGTCTGCCGCCTGGTCTTTCACCTGATTTAAAAAATCAGTCATCACCTCCACCGGCCACGACTCACACACATGGCAATTTTGAAGGGGCCTGCACATACTGCACCTAGTGCAGTCATGGGGGAAAAAGCGGGCCTTCACGAAACGGTAGCAGGAAGGGCATTTGTTCTCAATTACCCTCTGAAATGACACAAAACGGAAACAATTAGTTTTTAGTTATGATGAACCAAAAAACCAATTGCAGAAGGCTAATAAGTTCCATAAGGAAAACTTTGACCATCAAATGAAAGGATAAGCCAGGGCCATAGAAAAAACTATAGGCCTGACAAAGGTAAACAAAACCAAAAAATTTAAAGACATTAGAATTTGAACTTGAATACTTGAAGCAAATTTTTAAGACTTCACAGCTCAAAACAAAGATTCATTAGTAATTGAACATTATAAACACAATGAACCTATGCAACCCATCAAGAGAGATAAATAACCCAATACTCAGTCAATATTTTTTTAGAAATAAAATGATTGAAAATTTTTCTCTCTCCTAAATAAACCTCATAAGATGACTTCTGAGGACGAGTGAAGTCTGATAAACAACAACAGGAATACCTGATCCAGAGTCCAAAACCCTGTGGTGGGAGTGGGGGAGGATGCGCAAAAATTACTTCTTATGGTAATAATTCCCTCAGCAAACTCATAATAAATTAGAAGGACCCAGAAACCAAGTATAAATATTGTTTAAGTTAAAAGATATACTTCAAATATCAGCTCATGTGTCTGAAAAATAAAGCACAACATGCGTTAGCTAATATATAGGCCTCCCCATAAAAGAGCTAGCCTAGTAAAGACGTATCCACGAGTTAGCGTGAATCCCGGAAATACCATCCGAGTCAACACACAAATTTTTTATCAATAAATTTACTAAAGTACACCTGATGGCTTGGACCGGGAGCAAAAGCAAGGCTAGAAAGCGTGTTGCGATATTTTAAGAAGAGAATGAGTCAGCCCCGCGCATGTGCGAGTTTGGGCTGCACATCTGCTGGACTGTCAGTTGAGTAACCTGCCCAGTGGGGGAGGTTTCTTTTTAATTCTGAGTATTATTGAAGCTAGGTCGATATTTAGGAAATATCATAGAGTATCAGGGTGGTAAGTATACTCTTGATGTGAAATGTGCATGGCATAGTTAGAAATGGGCGGGCTTAGTTAGAAATTGATCCCGCTTTGGAATTCTGCTGAGCATGCACAAGATCTAGCTCAGACACAACTGATGGTCTCAGAGCTTTTATGACATCTAAGGTGTAGCAGCTGGGAAACGTGCGAGAGAGCCGAGATGGCTCCGCTCGTACTTTCCTCCGTGTCCCGCAGCACGGAATTAGCGTTGCGCAGGACGCTAGCATATAAGGGTCCCATGTCAGACCGGGACCCAGGCCGCATGTCTTCACCCAAAGCCGCATGGTCATCCGTGCAAGGCTTTGGGCCGCTGCCGTACTTCTGATACAGATCAGAACTTATACGGCAGCGCCGTGCCTGATCATGAGGGGGCCTTCACCAGGTATCCTTTTGGCTGAATGGACGTCTCTGCCGCAGCGAACATATCAATGATATGCTCCGCATACGGCAGAGATGGCATGGTGCTCATTAAACGAAATCTAGGATTTCTTTTTCCACGAGAGAGTTGATACTTACCTCCCTAATACTTTTGATATTGCTAAATATCGGCTTTCACTCAATAAAACACTCAGATTAAAAACAGTTAGGTGCCCCTACTGGGCAGGGAGTCAGAGGTAGTCCGGCGGATGCTCGCCCCACCACCGCGCATGCGCCGACTACTACTTCCTCTGGCTCATTTATTGGCTAACACATGCAACTACCAAGAGCCTGAAGACCGGGCCTCTGTGGGGCGGAGAGGCCGGGTCAGTATCTAGGGAGGTAAGTATCAACTCTCTCGTGAAAAAAGAAATCCTAGATTTCGTTTATTTCACATCAAGAGTATACTTACCTCCCTAATACTTTTGATATTGCCAGAATTCGAAAGTGAATCTGGCGGGAGGGAGGCGAGGTCAAAAGACCAGCTCTTCCCTATACGCTTTCAAGCGTTTAAGGCACTTATGACGTCTGAAACTGTGTGAAAACACAGTCAGGATTTGATAAACCATCGGATAACACAACCGATGCCTGAGAGATGACCGATTTGTCATATGCGCTCCCCCCCCCTCCCTTGGGAGGAAGATTAAATGACCTCAATGTCCTACACGCTCTCTTCGTACTAGTGCTAAGTACTATAGGACAGAGACGAAAAGGCTCCATTTTCGTATACTCTCTCTAAAGAACCACAACCCACATAAACCATCACCATATTAATAACACTGGGTAACGTGACAATACAAAACAATGAACAACACATGAACAAGACTGACCTTGTTGTACTAGGAAGCTGTCATCATGAATCCAGTAGAGAAGGATGATACAGTCCCGACAAGTGGTTGTCACCGTCGCTGAATGGCGAAGTATATAAGCAATGCGGAGGCACTCTTCACAAACATAAAGCGGTTATTGTTTCAAAATCGACAAGGCGAGAGGGTTAGAGGTGTCACGGAGGTAATGGTCTGTAAAACTTGACTCACAGTGCCACTGAGCCACTGACATAATATCATCCACAGGGACCCCATTAAACAGGGCAGTGGATGTCACGACACCGCGGACACTGTGAGCCTTGGCCACGTCAACCTGTCGCCCGGTGGCGGATTTGTGACAAAATTGAATACATTCCACAATCCACCTAGAAATGGTGTCCTTAGACGCCCTACCATGGGGTTCAATATATGACAACCATAACGCTGACTGGTCGGTACGCCACTCCGAAGTACGCTGTTTGTACCGAAGCAGCGCCCGTACGGGGCACCATACTTTAGAATTAGGATCATATCTAGTTAAAGATGGCAAAAAAATAGGTTGACCTGGATATTTCAATGACTGATTTTTAGACAAGAAATTAATCCTAGGTAGAAGCTTAAGGCCTTCCCCTGTAACCACAAAACGGTCAACCTCGGCTGATAAGGCGTGAATTTCACTCCTACGCCTCGCCGAGGCCGCAGCAATTAAAAATACAGTTTTAAGAGTTAACATTTTCATAGAAATGGAACTAAGTGGTTCAAAAGGCTTATCACCTAGTACCTGGAGCACCAGTGATAAACTCCAAGACGGAATCAGTGGAGGATTCCTTGGTCTTAGATTGCCCATGCCTTTAATTAATACATTTAATGTACTTACTTCATCACTCCCCCTATTAGCCAAGCAAGGAATAACAGTCATTAAAGCTGACTTATAACCAGCAATAGAGTTAGGCTTGAGGCTATAGGCATCATATAGGTGACAGAGGAAATCAGCCACTACCTGAATAGATGATTCCATTGGATCAATACATCTTTTTGAGCACCACTCTGCAAATCTGTTGATTTTATAATTATATGCTCTGGAGGTTGACCCCCTCCTGGCTTTGGCCATAAACATGGCCGCTTGCTCAGAAAAGCCCTCCTTAATTCTAGATTCCTTGACAACATCCACGCAGTCAATCGGAACATTGACGGATTGTCGTGAAGGGCCTTGCCCTGGAAGATAAGGTTGTCCATCAGAGGCAGCGGAACCGGATTGCAGACCAGAAGGTCCAGCAGATCCGTATACCACGATCGGCTTGGCCAATCCGGGGCGATCAGAAGCACTTGGCACTCCTGCTGCCTGATTTTCTGAAGCACCTTTGGAATCAGGATTGCTGGGGGGAATGCGTATGCATACATTCCCTCCCAGCTGATAGCTAACGCATCTGTTGCGAAAGCGCTTGGGTCTGGAATCGGAGAGACGTACGTCGTCATCTTCGCATTCTTCTTCATTGCGAACAAATCTATGTTGGGTTTCCCCCAATGGTCGAACAGACGATCCGCCACACATTGATTTAGTTGCCATTCCGTGGGTAAAACACTCATCCTTCGGCTCAATGAGTCTGCTAGCAGATTTAACCTCCCCGGAATATGAACTGCTTTCAAGGTGATCCCATGATCCAGGCACCAACAAAGCAGTTTCCATGTCATCATACAGAGACTGGGCGACTTCGTTCCGCCCTGGCGGTTTATGTAAGTCACTACTGTCGAGTTGTCTGAACGAATGAGAACAATCTTGCCCTGAACATTCCTTAAGAAATGTTCCAGGCCCAGGACTACTGCTCTTAGCTCCAGTAGATTGATATGTTCCTTGGACTGATCCAGATCCCAAAGCCCTGATACTGTGGACTCTTCCAGACAAGCTCCCCACCCCTCCATCGATGCATCTGTATACACAGTCACCTGAGGGTGGGGAGGGGTTAGCAAAACCCCCGGCAAGAGATTCTCTGTATTCAACCACCATTGCAGGTGGTGAATCAGAGGCGCCAACACCGACACGTTCGAGTCCAGCGAACCTGAACTCTGGGTCCACTGTGTCATGAGAAACAACTGGATCGGGCGCCTGCGCAAGGCGGCCTGCGGAATGACTGGTTCCAAAGAAACCATCAAACCCAGCATTCTCAAGTAAACCCGTGCCAGGACATGACGACTGTCGCACACCGACTGAATTACCGAGATGAGTACTTGAACCCTCTCCTGAGTGGGGTACACATACCCCGTCTCCAGATCGAAGAACATGCCCAGGTAAACAAACTTCTGGGATGGAGTTAGCTCTGATTTCGGGAAATTGATCAGCCAGCCCAAGTCCGAGAGAGTTTTCAAAACAATCTCCAGATTGGCTGACAACGATTCCCGGGTGTGTGCTTTCAACAGCCAGTCGTCTATGTACGTGTGGACTGCTATGCTTCTCCTGCGGAGGTATGCAGTGATCGCGAGAACCACACGGGTGAAGACCCGAGGAGCCGTGGAAATTCCGAAGGGTAACACCCTGAATTCCCACCGCCGGCCCTGAAATGCAAATCTCAGGAAGCGACGGAAACTCCTCTCTATGGGAATGTGGAAATAAGCATCCTTCAAATCTATCGACGCTGTCCACATCCCTCGCTCTAACCCCGCCAACACCGAGCGCACAGTCTCCATCCTGAAACTGGGTGTCTCGATGAACTTGTTCAACGGCTTGAGGTTGAGAATCGGCCTCCACCCTCCGGTGTTTTTTGTTACCAAGAACAGGGTTGAATAGAAGCCCGGGCACCTCTGTGCCGGCTGAATGGCTTCTTTTAGTATGAGGGAATTTATTTCCTCCTCTATACACAACCTCTGATCCGGATCCCGTGGAATGGGAGTCCAGATCGGCGCGAGAGACAGTCGCGATGGCGGGCCTGACACCCAGTCGGGACGATACCCGACCGAAAGCCATCGCAAGACTAAACGGTCCTGAGTCAACCGCTTCCACTCTGGCAAGTGGGCGGCCAAACGGCCGCCCACCGGTCCACCTAGGGATAGAGGTGGACATAAGGAGGGCCAGAGTGGCACTGTTCTCTCGGCCTGAAACACCGGAGTGGTTCCCACCGCGGTAACCAGGCCATCAGGCCCGATTACCGCGACCAGATCCTCGCGCGCCCCGCCCAGCGCCGCGCGCACCACGGTGCGCGGGCGGCTGTCTGGCTGGGTGCGGCTGGGGAGCCTGCGCCCCCCTCGCTGCTGGCCGAATCGCCCGTGGCCTAGGCCTACGTTGCGACGGTGGCTGGCCTCTGACCTGGCCAGCACCACCTCGAGCCTGCAGAGGACGATACGCAGGGGGTGCCGCGCGAACACGCTCCCGCCGGAGCACCTCAAATTGTTCCCGCAGCGCCCTCTGGTTATTAACCAGAGTGACCGTCTCCTGGAGGTGCCTGCATCCCTCACCTCCAAAGAGACCAGGACCTGTCATAGGCGTCCGCAGCAGCCTATTATACAGGTCCTGGGACGGGCACAGATTGTCAAGCGCAAACGTGCGCCTCGCCCGGACACTTCTGGTTACCGCCCGCGTCAAACAGTCCAAAGCCAGGTTGATACCATCCTGAATGGCTCTCTGGACTGTCACCGGGCTTGGTTGGCGTGATGCGGAAGCCGCTACCACCCCTTGTAGCAGCTGGGAGACGTGGGACAGAGCGGCAATCGACGCCCTCCCACTCTCCTCCGCATCCCGCAGCGCGGCATTCGCCGAACGCAACGCGTTCGAGCACAAGACTCCCGTGTCAGAACGGGAGCCCGGCCGCGCATCTTCGCCTAAAGCCGCGCGATCATCAACGCTTGGCTTCGGCACCACACCGTACCGCTGGTAATCCAGGGGCACGATGCGGCACCGCTTCGCCACCTCGCGAGGGGCCTTCGCGAGACGTCCATTCACCTTAATGGACGCCTCTGCCGCTTCGAACATGTCCACGACATGCTCAGCAAGCGGCAGAGATGGCATAGCGGTAGCCGCCGGCCTACCAGCTAACCACGGCCTATGGTCACGCTGGCTAGTCGGCAGCTCCACGGGTAGATCTGGCCGAACACTTACCAGCCACTGGCAAGCGTCCGACCAATCCTCCTCCGTGGCTAACTGCGAGCGCTCTACTAGACGAGGGCCTTCGTCTTCCTCCAGAGCACTCGCAGTTGATGTCGACGGCGGGTAAGCTGATACCCCTGGCAAGCCTGGAAAAGCATGCGGGCCCGAGAGAGCAGGCATGCTAAATTCCGCGGCTTGACCAGGAGCAGGCGCCGTGGCAGAGCGCGGGGTAAACACCGCTCTACCACGGGTCTGACCAGCACCAGCCATACCATCGGCAAGCCGAGGTATGCGGTATCCGTGGTCAACAGCACCGCCCGGGGACACCCTCTGGACCGTGAAATCTACTCCTGCGTGAGTAGAACCATGGAACACGTCGCCTGCATTCCCCGCGAGGGGTGCACAGACGTCGTATTCCATGGCCACGTCCTCAGAAGGCGACCCCAGCAGGAGATCCTCTTCTTCCTGGCCAGAAAGATTAGACTCCGGGTCAGCAAAGAGAGCTAACCCGGACTGGCCAGGAAAGGTGCCATAGGAGGGTTTGGCACCTTCGGCGTGCGGATACCCGGGGTCTGATGAGCAGACCGCGGGTCCCAGCAACAACCGTTGTCCACGGCCCCTCGGCGCGGCGCCATGCCTGCTGCCAGGGCCTTGGACTGCCCCCAACAAAGGGGCCACCTCTGAATCCACAACCGGACCGGACCTAAAGAGACCGGATTCAGAGGCGGGGATCACCTGCTCGTAAGCAGATGCCGAGGACAACAAAGGAGCTGGCCCAGGGAGCATGCCACGAAGCAACTCTGGGACCAGATCCTTTATTGTCCTCTGCATCTCTTGCAACATTTCGGACCTGAAGGCCTCCATATCCACCGCGGATGAGGCCTTCTTCTTACCCTTCTTACAAACTTTCTCCTTCTTCTTCCTCTCTTCCTCCATTACCTTCTCCCTTGCCTGCAATGCGAGAAAATCAGACATTAATTCGCCCCCCCACTGCTTACATACGTCGCACTTCAGCAACGGTCCACAGGGACTGCAGCTGAAGCACAAGTGCGGGACGAAGCGGCTTTTAAGAAACCTCCCGCAGGACGGGCAACCAGGTCTCTGAAACAGGACAAAGGACAGGGACAATGAGCAAGATAGTTAAGGTTAGCGAACTCAAAACCAACTAAAAAGAGAGGACAGGATCATCAAGATCAGAAATCAAGAAGAACCAGCCATGGACAAAACGTTAATTGTTAATAAAAAGGCCAAGGCCGATTATGACGTCATCACTCTCGTGACCAAATTAATCGATCCGCAACAAGCACCAAGTGCAAGAACGAATTGTATAAGTAACCGGAACATTTCCGTTGAATTGGCATTTCGAGTACACAACAATCAGATATACAGAGATAACTCCTTCCAATTCTAGCATTGGCAAAAAGGGAAATTATCTCCCCTTTTGTTTACAATAATTAGATACCTGACCCTTGTATAGACAAACCATCCAACGTGATGAACCGGAGAACTCCACCATAGTACGCCTCTACATTCTCTCCACCTAAGGGGAAGGAATTGGAGCAAGAGGGCAAAGTGAGAAGACCTTTATAACAGGCCTCCAACTCACTGAACATAGATTTTTTGGTTAGATAACCTAACAGTATTAGTAGGAAATGGAACCGTGGTGGAGAGAAAACATATCCTCTTGTGCCGAGAAGTCCATCAAAGCGTCTATGCGATACCTGTGGACAAAACACAAAGAGAAATGAGACATATGAAGCACCATGTTGTAAAAAACCAACATAATCAGGCGCTAATCACGGTAAGCGCGAGTCCCGGAAATACATTAAACCGGGACAAAACACGCTAGCATATCAAAGAATTCACCTGATAAAGCGATCCCGCTCCTTCTAAAGGCGAATCCTCCCTTTCCGACATGCTTCCACCGAAAAATAATCGTCAAACGTGAGCAAAAAACAAGGTAACGCGCAGAAAAGTATAAAGAACACAAAACCGCATGTAACCCTTTGCCAATAAATGAGCAAAGAGGAAGTAGTAGTCGGCGCATGCGCGGTGGTGGGGCGAGCATCCGCCGGACTACCTCTGACTCCCTGCCCAGTAGGGGCACCTAACTGTTTTTAATCTGAGTGTTTTATTGAGTGAAAGCCGATATTTAGCAATATCAAAAGTATTAGGGAGGTAAGTATACTCTTGATGTGAAACCGGTTTCCCTCCCAACCACGGGCGCTGGTCCAGCTGGGAGGCTGGTGGATCCACCTGGAGTTCTGGCTTGATGTTCACCAGCCATTGGCAAGCATCCAGCCAGTCCTCCTCAGTGGCCACCTGTGAATGTTCGACGAGCCTAGGGCCTTCGTCGTCCTCAACCACATTCACTGGTGGGGTAATGGCCAGAGCTGAAGATACTCCTGGATAGCCAGGGAAGCCATACAGATCTGCAAGGGCCGGCATGGCTAGCGCCGTGGCTATTCCAGGAGCCGGATCTACAGCATCATGGGGGGCTAAAGACATGGGAGGAAGAGTCGAATGACCTCAATGTCCTATACGCTCTCTATGTACAAGTGCCATGTACTACAGGACAGAGACGAAAAAACTCCATTTTCGTATACTCTCAACAATGAACCACATAAATACACAAAACCATCATCATATTAATAACGGGTAACGTGACAAGACAATCAACAATGGACAACACATACACAAGACTGACCTTGTTGAAAATGGCTGCTGACATCCTCTTCCCATTGGTGAAGATCGATGCAGTCCCAAATTAGTGGTTGTTTCCATAAATTAATTGTGAAATATATAAGCAATGAGGAAACCCCATCAAAAATATATGCCTAGTTATTTTTTCAAAATCGACAAGGCGAGAGGATTAGAGGTGTCACGGAGATAATGGTCTGTAAAACTTGACTCACAGTGCCACTGAGCCACCGACATAATATCATCCACAGGGACCCCATTAAATAGGGCAGTGGATGTCACTACGCCGCGGACACTGTGAGCCTTGGCCACGTCAACCTGCTTCCCGGTGGCGGATTTATGGCAAAACTGAATGCATTCTACAATCCACCTGGAAATGGTGTCCTTCGAAGCCCTGCCATGGGGTTCAATATATGACAACCATAACGCCGACTGGTCGGTGCGCCACTCCGCCGTACGTTGTTTGTACCGGCGAAGCGCCCGGATGGGACACCATGCTTTAGAATTAGGATCATATCTAGTTAAAGCAGGCAAAACAATAGGTTGACCTGGATATTTCAACGACTGATTTTTAGTCAAGAAATTAATCCTAGGTAGCAGCTTAAGGCCTTCCCCTGAAACCACAAAACGGTCATCCTCGGCTGATAAGGCATGAATTTCACTCCTACGCCTAGCCGAGGCCGCAGCAATTAAAAACACAGTTTTCAGTGTTAATAGTTTCATAGAAATGGAACTAAGTGGTTCAAACGGCTTATCACCTAGTACTTGAAGCACTAGCGATAAACTCCAAGACGGAATCACAGGTGGATTCCTTGGTCTTAGATTGCCCATGCCTTTAATTAATACAGTTAATGTATTTACTTCATCACTTCCCCTCTTAGCCAAGCAAGGAATAACAGACATTAAAGCTGACTTATAACCAGCAATAGAGTTAGGCTTGAGGCTATAGGCATCATAGAGGTGACAGAGGAAATCAGCTACTACCTGAATAGATGAATCCATTGGATCAATACATCTTTTTGAGCACCATTCTGCAAATCTGTTGATTTTATAATTATATGCTCTGGAGGTTGACCCCCTCCTGGCTTTGGCCATAAACATGGCTGCTTGCTCAGAAAAGCCCTCCTTAATTCTAGATTCCTTGACAACATCCACGCAGTCAATCTGAACATTGACGGATTGTTGTGAAGAGCCTTGCCCTGGAAGATAATATCGTCCATCAGAGGCAGAGGAACCGGATTGCAGACCAGAAGGTCCAGCAGATCCGTATACCATGATCGGCTTGGCCAATCCGGGGCGATCAGAAGCACTTGGCATTCCTCTTGTCTGATTTTCTGAAGAATTTTTGGAATCAGGATTGCTGGAGGGAATGCGTATGCATACATTCTCCCCCAGCTGATAGCTAACGCATCTGTTGCGAAAGCGCTTGGATCCGGAATCGGAGAGACGTACGTCGTCATCTTCGCATTCTTCTTCGTTGCGAACAAATCGATGTTGGGTTTCCCCCAATGGTCGAACAGACGATCCGCCACACATTGATTTAGTTGCCATTCCGTGGGTAAAACCCTCATCCTTCGGCTCAATGAGTCTGCTAGCAGATTTAACCTTCCCGGAATATGAACTGCTTTCAAGGTAATCTGGTGATCCAGGCACCAACAAAGCAGTCTCCATGTCATCATACAGAGACTGGGCGACTTCGTTCCGCCCTGGCGGTTTATGTAAGTCACAACTGTTGAGTTGTCTGAACGAATAAGAACAATCTTGCCCTGAACTTTCTGTAAGAAATGTTCCAGGCCCAGGACTACTGCTCTTAGCTCCAGTAGATTTATATGTTCCTTTGACTGTTCCAGATTCCAAAGCCCTGATATCGTGGACTCTTCCAGGCAAGCTCCCCAGCCCTCCATCGATGCATCTGTATACACAGTCACCTGAGGGTGGGGAGGGGTTAGCATAACCCCCACCAAGAGATTCTCTGTGTCCAACCACCATTGCAGGTGATGAATCAGAGGCGCCAACACTGACACATTCGAGTCCAGCGAACCTGTACTCTGGGTCCATTGTGTCATGAGAAATAACTGGATCGGCCGCCTGCGTAAGGCGGCCTGAGGAATGACTGGTTCCAATGAAACCATCAACCCCAGCATTCTCAAGTAAACCCGTGCCAGGACATGACGACTGTCGCACACTGACTGAATTAATGAGATGAGTTTCTGAACTCTCTCCTGAGTAGGATAAACATATCCTGTCTCTAGATCGAAGAACATCCCCAGGTAAACAAACTTCTGGGATGGAGTCAGCTCTGATTTTGGGAAATTGATCATCCAGCCTAAGTCTGTGAGAGTTTTCAAAACAATCTCCAGACTGGCCGATAAACTTTCCCGGGTGTGCGCTTTCAACAGCCAGTCGTCTATGTACGTGTGGACTGCTATGCTTCTCCTGCGGAGGTATGCGGTGATCGCAAGAACCACACGGGTGAAAACCCGAGGAGCCGTGGAAATTCCGAAGGGTAGCACCCTGAATTCCCACTGTCTGCCCTGGAATGCAAATCTCAGGAAGCGACGGAAACTCCTGTGTATGGGGATGTGGAAATAAGCGTCCTTCAAATCTATCGACGCTGTCCACATTCCCCTCTCTAACCCCGCCAACACCGAGCGCACAGTCTCCATCTTGAAACTGGGCGTCTCTATGAACTTGTTCAATGGCTTGAGGTTGAGAATTGGTCTCCACCCTCCGGTGTTCTTTGTTACTAAGAACAGGGTTGAATAGAAGCCCGGACACCTCTGTGCCGGCTGAATAGCTCCTTTTTGTATGAGGGAATTTATTTCCTCCTCGATACACAACCTTTGATCTGGATCTCTCGGATTTGGAGTCCAGATCGGCACTAGAGACAGTCGCGATGGCGGGCCTGTCATCCAATCGGGATGATACCCGACTGAAAGCCATCGCAAGACTAAACGGTCCTGAGTTAACCGTTCCCACTCTTGCATGTGGTCGGCTAGCCGGCCTCCCACCGGTCCACCTAGGGATAGAGGTGGACATAAGGAGTGCAAGAGCGGCACTGTCTCCTTTGCCAGAAACACCGGCGCGGTTCTCACCGCGGTAACCGTCCCATCAGGAACGATTACCCCGCCCAGATCCTCGCGCGCCACGACCAGCACCGCGCACACCTCGGTGCGCGGGCGGCTGCCTGGCTGACTGCGCCTGAGGAGCCTGCGCCCCCCTCGCTGCTGGCCGAATCGCACGCGGCCGAGGCCGGCGCTGCGATGGTGGTTGGCCTCTGACCTGGCCACTACCACCTCGAGCCTGCAGGGGACGATACGCAGGGGGTGCGGCGCGAACGTTGGCACGACGAAGCACCTCAAACTGCTCGCGCAGCGCCCTCTGGTTATTGACCAGAGTAACCGTCTCCTGGAGGTGCCTACATCCCTCACCTCCAAAGAGACCAGGACCTGTCATAGGCGTACGTAGTAGCCTATTGTAGAGGTCCTGGGACGGGCACAGATTATCCAAGGCAAAAGTGCGCCTTGCCCGGACACTCCTGGTCACCGCCCGCGTCATACAGTCCAGAGCCAGGTTGATACCATCCTGGATGGCTCGCTGGACTGTGACCGGACTTGGCTGGCGCGATGCGGATGCTGTTACTACCCCTTGTAACAGCTGGGAGACGTGGGACAGAGCGGCAATCGAAGCCCTCCCACTCTCCTCCGCATCACGCAACGCGGCATTTGCTGAACGCAACGCGTTCGAACACAAGACTCCCGTGTCAGAACGGGAGCCTGGCCGCGCATCCTCACCCAAAGCCGCGCGGTCATCCACGCTCGGCTTCGGTACCACACCATACCGCTGGTAGTCCAGGGGCACGATGCGGCAACGCCTGGCCACCTCGCGCGGGGCCTTAGCGAGACGTCCACTCGACTTAATGGACGTCTCCGCCGCCTCGAACATGTCAACGACATGCTCTGCCAGCAGCAGAGAAGGCATAGCGTTAGCAGTAGGCTTACCAGCTAACCACGGCCTGTGCTCACGCTGGCTAGCCGACTGCTCCACGGGCAGATCTGGTCTAACACTCACCAACCACTGGCAAGCGTCAGACCAATCCTCCTCCGTGGCTAGCTGCGAGCGCTCTACAAGACGGGGGCCTTCGTCTTCCTCCTGAGCGCAAGCAACAGAGCTTGACGGCGGATACGCTGATATCCCTGGCAAGCCAGGGAGAGCATGCGGGCCTGACAATACCGGCATGCTAATCTCACTGGCTTGACCAGGAGCAGGCGCCGTGGTAGAGCGCGGGGCATATACCGCCCCACCACGGCCCCGGCCAGCACCAGCGACTCTCGGCAAGCCGAGGTATGCGGTACCGCTGGCCTTCAGCGCCCAGGGCCACAGTCTGAACCGTGGATTCTACCCCTGGGAGAGTAGAACCGTGGAAAAAGGCGCCTGTATTCCCCGCGAGGGGTGCACAGACGTCATAATCCATGGCCACGTCTTCAGACGGCGACCCCAACAGGTAATCCTCATCCTCCTGGCCAGACAGATTAGACTCCGGGTCAGCAAAGAGAGCTAAGCCGGACTGGCCAGGGAAGGTGCCATACGAAGTACTGGCACCCGCGGTGTGCGGATACCCCTGGACTGATAAGCAGCCCGCGGGTTCCAGCGACGACCGTCCACGGTCCCTATTGGGCGCGGCAATAAGCCTGCTGCCAGGGCCGTGGAACGCCCCCTCTAATGGGGCCACCTCTGAATCTTCAAACAACGGAAGCGTACTAAGGAACGTTGATTCAGAGGTGGGGATTACCTGCTCCGAAGCAGATGATGAGGTCAATAAAGGATTTGGTCCAGGAAGCATGCCACGAAGCAACTCTGGAACCAAATCCTTTATTGTCCTCCTCATCTCTCCCAACATCTCGGTCCGGAAGGCCTCCATGTCCACCGCGGACGAGGCCTTCCTCTTACCCTTCTTACTTACAGCCTCTTTTTTCAGCTTCTTCTTCTCCTCCTCCACCTTGTCCTTCGCCTGCAAGCACAAGAATTCGGACATTAGCTCGCCCCCCCCAGTGCTTACATATCTCGCAATTAAGCAAGGGACCACAGGGGCTACACTGAAAACAGAGATGAGGGCCAAACTTGTCCCTCAAAAATCGTCCACAGGACGCACAACCAGGTCTCTGAAAAAGGCCAAAGGACGAGGAGTATGAGCAAACTAGTTAAGCTTAGAAAACTCACCAACTCAAGAGAAGGAAAATGATCATAAAGATCATAATTTATCAGAAAACCAGCTTCGGACAACTTTAATTGTTAATAAAGAGCAAGGCTGATTATGACGTCATTAATCCTATGACAGGAAAAAATCGATCCCCAACAAACATCCCAGTGCAAGGACGAATTGTATCTCTAACCAGAACATGTGCAGAATGGACATTTCGACTACACAAGCATCAGATATATACTGATAACAATGGCAAATAGAGTTAATTATCTCCCTTTCCTCTAAATAATTAACATCACCTCATATCATTGTATCTCTAACCAGAACATGTGCAGAATGGACATTTCGACTACACAAGCATCAGATATATACTGATAACAATGGCAAATAGAGTTAATTATCTCCCTTTCCTCTAAATAATTAACATCACCTCATATCAATAATTAGATACCTGACACCTTGTCTAGACAAACCATCCAGCCTGATGAACTGGAGCACTCCACCACTGAACGCCTCTTAACTCTCTCCACCTCTAGGGGAAGGAATTGGATCAAGAGGGCAAAGTGAGAAGACCTTTATAATAGGCCTCCGACTCACTGGACATAGAATTTTTGGTTAGATAACCTAACAGTATTAGTAGGAAATGGAACCATGGTGGAGAGACACAAACCCTCTGCTGATGTCATGTCCATTATATTTCTTCACACAGACCTGTGGACATAAACACAAAGAGAGATTAGTCTTATATAGCACCTAGTTGAAATAAACCAACTAATCAAGGCGCTTATCACGTTTAGCGCGAGTCCCGGAAACACATTACAACGGGACAAAACTCGCTAATTTTACTAGAAGTCACCTGATTTAAAGGTCCAAGGCCCTCCTGTGGCGAAGTCACTCTCTCTGCCATCTTTATCAGGGATAAACTTCTACCAAACTGTCTCAAAAAGCTTCGAAAAGAGTATAGAAAGTTTCTAACACAAAAGCATGTGTACACTCTCAGCCAATAAATTAGCAAAGAGGAAGTGCTAGTCTGCGCATGCGCGGTGGTGGGGCTGGCATCCGCCAGACTACGCTCTGACTCCCTGCCCAGTAGGGGCACCTAACTGTTTTAATCTGAGTGTTTATTGAGTGAAAGCCAATATTTAGCAATATCAAAAGTATTAGGGAGGTAAGTATACTCTTGATGTGAAATGTGCATGGCATAGTTAGAAATGGGCGGGCTTAGTTAGAAATTGATCCCGCTTTGGAATTCTGCTGAGCATGCACAAGATCTAGCTCAGACACAACTGATGGTCTCAGAGCTTTTATGACATCTAAGGTAGAAACTAAAACTCGAGAACTATTTGCCTGACGCTAGCTAGAGGTTTAGAAGTCTGGATCTTTTATGACATCTCGCCTATTGTTGGTAAAACAACTTACTTGAAGCCTAAGCGTCTCGAGTTCGGCCTGAGCTGATGCTAGTTCTTCTCGTATGCGACAAATTTCTTTCCTCTGTGAAGACTGGAGCTCTTGATCTGTCATTTCCAATGATTCCACATCAGGTCCCATGTCCTGGTCATCAATGCCTAGATTAGACACTTTCTCCTGTATATTCCTGAAAACAATAGCACAAGGTGGATAAAAATCATTGGGTACAGCAACACAAGGAAGATTATAAAACATTCAAGGTTGAATCATATCACAGAAACTAAACATCTCTATGGAAGTGCAACTCGTGGCAGCTTCTTGTCTTTGATTAATTTTTCAGTTTAGAGGAAGCCAGTAGATAAGCTCTATCCTACAGTTTAGAATAGAAAGTTGTTCTTCAGAAATTGATCTTATCGATGATTGATTGGTCTGCATGTTCAGGAAACAGATCGATCATGGGTTCAGAAATCGAATTTGGCTGGCTATAAATGGATTATATTAATATCTCTTGAATGGTAAAACTAGAAAACAACTGCAGAAGACGAAATACTTTTTCTTCTTCTTGCTTTCACATATGACTACAGGTTGCACATCTGGATGAAGCTGGCTGTGTTAGTCAGGTTGTCTGTATCTCCGTACAGCTTGTCATTGAGGGAAGTTGTTGATGGCCAGTAGCTGTGCCGCTGCTGATTGAAATGTGGGAGATCCTGTAAGATGTGCATAACTGTTTCTTGGCACAGGGGTACAGCCCTGATGTGCCAATCTTCAGTTTGTTGTACATGTGAGCACACAGCCTGCAGTGTCCTGAACGGAGACGAAAGATTATCTCTTCTGGATAACTGATTATGGATGGATGCTGATTCTCATGTTCCGGATGCTTGTCATTCTACTTTTTCTTTAAAGCTTTATTGATCACCATCTTGACCTTTTGAGTGTGCAGCCTTCATGGTGTTGCTCCTTAGTTGACCCAACTTTTCTAGAATGTTGGCTCTTCATTTCCTGAGATATTACAATGAGATGGGATCCATTTGAGGATAAGTGCTGACATTGAGTGTTAATTACTGCAACTTGTTAGTCAAATCAGTTAATTCCAAGCTTTGGGAGTTGAGAGATTGTAATACAGAGTGCATCAGTGAGGAAGACTATATCTGCACCCTGTGATCATTCGTCTGTTGTTAATACATCAGCGGCCTTTTCAAGCGCTTTACGTTCTGCTTTGTCATTGGAGCAGACATGGCCTGTTGGGATGGCAATATCTACTTGACTGCCACATGGATAGTTGATGAAAATACCTCCACCACCATTTGTAACTGCTTCCAATGAGGATCCATCAGTGAAGGTATGTATCCATTGATTTTGTTGAAATACCTTTTAGTGCAACCATTTTTAATTTCATTTTTACAACTATACATATATTACTCCTTAGTCTAAGGCATTAACCCCTTCAACACTGAAATAGTATGCTGGTTTCAAAGCAAACATAAAAAAAACCTGCTGAATATTTTGAAACTTATTTGACTGGAAGCTGCTGCTACCTAAGGCAGCAACAGCTTCCAGTCAAATTAGTTTCCAAATAGTCAACAGTTTCTTCTTAAATTATTAAGAATCTGTCATACATGTGACCGGGGTTGAGTGTTAAACATCCATGAACATGCAATAATTACTGCATTTAAAATGATCGATCATTAATTGATTATCAGTTAGTATGTAAACCCAATCCCCAAATCACAAAAATAGCACCAATTTCAAACACTAACGGAAACTGTTTAAGATTGTATGCATCCAGCAAAAGCATCAATAGTGATACTCACTTGTATGCAACAATAAGTTGTTCATGTTTCTTGACAACATTCTGTAAGTGAACGCGGTATTGCTGTGCAGCCTGGCTAAGTTGCTCTTCTCGCTGTTGAAATGAGTGACGAATATCTCGGAGCATTTTTTCTATATATGCTCTCAGATTGGAATCATTAGTTTTGCTTTTACTCCGGTCTACAGCATCCTGCAATACAATATAATACTGCAAATTACTACAGTATCAAAAAAGCATCCGCTTTTGTTTCTACGAGAATTCTTAATACTTACCAGATGTACTATTATGATAATGTCTATTATCCAGTCTAGCTCAAAATAAACAATTAAAACTCCGCACTCTCCTGGTCCTGCCCATACTGTGTCCGGGAATACCATAGCCGCAGGTACCGAGTCAATTCTCAATCACAGTCAGATTCGTCTTATATTTGCCTTGGCAAACTGCGAAAGCAGCTCAGCCTCACCTCAGCGGGGCGGCTGAGGCAGGGCCATAGTACATCTGGTAAGTATTAAGAATTCTCGTAGAAACAAAAGCGGATGCTTTTTTGATTCTACTTCGAATAATACTTACCAGATGTACTATTATGATAAACTCCGGATTTCGACAGCCAGGAAATGCCGGTGGGAGGAGGTGAGGCTCGAACCAGCACTCAACTACCATCCAACAGAGAAGGTTGTGAAGAGACTAGAACCCTGGCATACGCTTGGGTTCTGCTATCTGACTCATAGAGTGCTAAACTTCCATGGTCTAGACCGCGCTCCCCCCCCACCCCCCCCCCCCTCTTTTGTCCACACAAAATTCAGAGGGCTGTCACTGGGGATGCAACACCCACCAGACCCGTGTCAGCCCCAAGCCTCAGCTAGGGCAGTCCAGTAGAGTGCAAAGAAGCTACTACAACTTCTAACTTTGAAAAAATATCAGTATATCGACTAGATTTTCAAATTGGAATGAGTCTAATGTCTGGTTGATAGGATAAGAATACTCTTGTACCAGACTATTTACCTAAGCAGTCTGGTAATTCGACTATAAGTAAACATATTTATAGTCACTTAATTAATGTAAACACTCACCATTTTGAGTGCTTGATCTTTTCTTGATCATCACAGGAGCTCGGCCCAATCCACGGTCGTACTCGGTGTTCAGTGTAGGCGGAAGACTTTAGTGATGTGTGCGAAGTAGTGGTTGGAAGTGGCTTAGTTTAGATTCGACAGATTGGCGATGGCTACCGGATTAAGTGCGCTGGAGATGTCGCGAAGGTAGAAATCAGTGAATGACAACTCGGCATGCCATTGTGCTACAGACATCACCTCCTCTAATGAGAAACCCTTATAAAGGGCCGATGATGCTGCTAGTGCTCGGACCTGATGGGCATTCGCACGATCAATCTGCTTTCCTGTAGCGATTTTGTGCGACATCTTAATAGCGTCAACTATCCAACGAGAAATAGTATCTTTCGAGGCACGTAAATGGGGAGCTTTGAGACATAACCACAGAGATTTCGGGTCGTCTCTCCACTCATTAGTACGTTTCTTATACATTTTAAGACATCTGACAGGACACCAAACAGAAGAGTTTGGGTCATGTCTAGTTAAACTTGGCAAATTGATCGGCTGTCCTGGATATTTAAGTGACTGATTCTTTGCCAGGAAACAAAGACGTGGAAGTAGTCTCAAACCTTTACCCGTGACGACAAAACGGTCTTGTTCGGCAGAAAGCGCATGAATTTCGCTTCTCCTTCTCGCCGACGCTGCTGCAACCAAGAAAACTGATTTAATAGTTAACAGTTTAATATCAATAGATCTAATCGGTTCAAAAGGAGCCTGCCCTAAAACCTGTAGAACAAGATATAGATTCCATGATGGGATAGGAATTGGCTGTCTAGGTCGCAGACTGCTCATTCCTTTGATAACTTCATTCAAGGTGTCATTCTCCACTCCTTCAATAGTGAGACTGGGAATGACTGAAGCTAATGCAGACTGCTAGGGTAGAAGGTACAAGTTTGTCAACTTCGTATAAATGACAGATAAAATCTGCTACGTGTTGAACAGATGCAGAAAAGGGATCAATATCTCCTCTCTCACACCACTGTGCAAATTTGTTGATTCTATAATTATATGTCTTTGTGGTTGAAACTCTTCTGGCTGAAGCAACAAACTTCGCTGCTTGCTCAGAAAAGCCACCCTCAATTGCACGCTGGTTGATAACATCCATGCAGTCAATCTGAACATTTCTGGTCTGTCGTGAAGGTACAGACCCTTGTTCTGAGAGATTAGATCTCTTGCGTCTGGAAGAGGGATTGGATTGCAGACCAGAAGGTCCAGCAGATCCGAAAACCATGATCGGCCTGGCCAATACGGGGCAATCAGTAGTACTTGGCACATCCCCTCTCTTATCTTTGCCAGAACTTCCGGGATGAGAATTGTTGGAGGGTACGCATACGCGTACATTCCCTCCCAACTTATCGCCAGTGCGTCTACTGCTAAGGCTAGCGCGTCCGGGATCAGTGACACGTAAGTGACCATCTTTGCGTTTTGATTCATTGCAAACAGGTCGACATTTGGCTTGCCCCATTGTTTGAATAGAACCTCCGCTACCGATTGGTTGAGCTGCCATTCCGTCGGATGACAAACCGTCCTTCGACTGAGAGCATCCGCTAGGATGTTCAATCTTCCTGGAATGTGTGCTGCCCGAAGAATAGTATTCCTCTCTTGGCACCACAGCAGAAGGTTCCAAACCATCATACACAACTCTGGTGATCTCGTCCCGCCCTGGCGGTTCAAATAAGACACCACTGTTGAGTTGTCTGTCCTTATTAGGACAACTTTGTCTTGAATTAGACTCTCGAACTTTCGAAGTGCAAATACCACCGCTAATAGTTCGAGCACATTGATATGTTTCTGCGCATTGGTCTGATCCCATTCCCCTGACACTGACTGATTGTCCAATACCGCTCCCCAACCTGTCAACGATGCATCCGTGAAGATGGACATCTGAGGTTGAGGGGGTTGTAGAGGAACACCTCGCAGGAGATTCTGTTCCGATAACCACCACTGAAGGTGGAATATCAATGGTTCTTTTACTGGTATCCTCAGAGATAACGGATCCGTTTTCTGAGACCAGAATGACATTAGATACATCTGAATTGTCCTGCGCCTGAGTGCCGCATATGGAACCACCTTCTCCAGAGATACTAGTAACCCCAGTATCCTGAGAAACTGGCACGCCGTCAGATAGGCTTCTAGAGAAACCGACTCCAAAACTGCAATCAGGCTTTTGACTCTGCTCTCCGCCGGAAAAGCTACGCCGTCCCTGAGATTGAAAAAGATTCCCAGATAAACAAACTCCTGGGATGGAGTCAGTTCTGATTTCTCTAGATTCACAATCCACCCTAGATCCTTTAATAAGGCTAGGACTATCTGCAGATTGCTGCGCAGAGTGACTGGATTCCCCGCCTTTAGCAGCCAGTCGTCTATGTACGTGTGAACAGCTATGTTTCCCCTGCGAAGTAAAGAAGTCATGGCGAGAACCACCTTGGTGAAGACCCTCGGAGCTGTGGTCAGGCCGAACGGGAGAGCATTGAATTCCCAAACATTGTCTTGGAATGCAAAACGAAGGTACTTCTGAAAAGGAATTGACATTGGAATATGAAAATATGCATCCTTCAGATCTATCGACACTCCCCACATGCCTTTCCTCAGCCCTGTCATTACCGCTGCTACCGTCTCCATCTGAAATTTGGGAGAAAGAATAAATTTGTTCAACGGCTTGAGATTGAGAATTGGTCTCCATCCTCCGGTACGCTTCGGAACGAGGAACATGATCGAATAGAAGCCCAGTGAAGACTGATTGTTGACTAGATGAATCGCCTTCTTCTGACGAAGAGATTCTATTTCTGATCGAATGGCGTCTAGACGATCTGATTCCCTTGGAACAGGAGTCCATATTGGAGTCGAGGTTAACGGAACTAACGATTGATGGATGAGCCAGTCTGGATCGTAGCCGTTTCTTATCCACGGACAAACTAAACAGTCGCGCATGACCTGTTCCCATTGGCTTAGGAATAACTGAAGTCTGCCTCCGACGGAAGGAATCTGCACACAGCTGTCGGTCAAGATTGGCCGATAAGACGCTAAATCGCTTGGGTGAAGATTCTCGACTCCATTCGCCTCCAAAGCCACCTGTACTGGTTCCGCCGGAAACCCGTCAGAAACGAGCCCCACGGCCGCCCCGCGGCTTCTTGTAGTACGACGGTCCGGAACCGCCGCCACGGCCATCCTTACGGTAGCCGCCGCGGCCCGAACCGCCACCCTTCCTGTCTTCCTCATACGGCCTCTTATTAGAGGACTTGTATGAGGATGAACGGCCAGGTCCTTGTGATCCGGATGGTCTATGGGCATCACGGTCAGAAGGACGGAAGGGCGATCTAGGACGCTGCCTCTGCTGCTCATGTCTATGCTGACGGTAGGACTGCTGCGGCTGAGTCCTCTTAGTCGACTTCCACGACTTGCCGACAACCTCTTGCTCCGCCACCATTGACGCAACCTTGGAGAGCGCTTGTCGTGCCGAGCCGCCGAACAAGCCTGGACCTATGAAAGGTGCAGAAGATAATGCAGCCCTCATCTCTGGTCCTGGTTCTACACAATCGAGAACCGTTCTCCGTCGCTCTGCCAATGTCCTAGTGATCACCCTGGCCAGGCAATCCTGAGACAGGCGCATGGTGTCCCGAACAACTCCGGGAGCAGCCTCTGGCACCTGTCCACCATCCGCCGTTTAGTCCTGCATACCCTGCAGGACGGTACACCCGTGCGACAGCGCAGCCATGGCTGCCCTCGCCGCATCCTCAATGAGCATGAGCTCATTGAACGGGTCTTTGTTGGTCTGAGAAACCAAAGGATGCGACCACCCCTTAGCCTTCCCAGCCAACGGCCTATTCAGAGCCTCTCGTTCCGCAACGGAAAGCCGTGGA
Organism: Chaetoderma sp. LZ-2023a; assembly: GCA_034401795.1. Classification (NCBI taxonomy): domain Eukaryota; kingdom Metazoa; phylum Mollusca; class Caudofoveata; order Chaetodermatida; family Chaetodermatidae; genus Chaetoderma; species Chaetoderma sp. LZ-2023a. The sequence continues at coordinate 161,079,907 of CM067369.1, read as the reverse complement.
ACACGGGCGTACTGATGGTAGGCCAGCTCCGGAAAACGGACCCTACTCCTTATCCCCTTCGGGGCCTTTGGCAATGCATAGTCTGGCTGACCCAGACAGTATGCCGCAACCTCCAGCATGTCGGAAGTCTGCGTGTCCAAAGGGAGTGTCGGCATGGCAGAAGAGCCACTTGACAGAGTGCTAGCCGCTCGCTCTGACATCCGCTCCATCGCCGGATCGCGCTGAGATCCCAGATCAGATGCCAACCCGAGACGATTGGTCATCCATCCAAGGACCTGCACCCATTCAGCTTCGGTGCAGAAAACGGACTCGTCCATCAATGAACTCCCGTTTTCATCCTCCCTCTCTCCCTTAGATGAGAGGGCCACCGACGATCCATGCTGAGCGCTATGAGACCCGTCTCTGCCAAGACAGAGCGCATCCATAGCGCGACTACCAGCGGCACCGGTGTCTAACAAATCGCCAGACCCGGATTCTCCGCAGTCCATCGGCTCCAGCACGGGAGCCGGGACTACGACCACCTTAGCCATGGCTGGCACCGTCACTCTGATAGGAGCCGCACCTAACGCCGCCGGGATACCAGCAGGAACCGCAAAACACGGCTCTGCTGATCCCTCCGGTTGCACAAATAGTGGATGGAAAATGCCCGACGGAACGTCGACATCACCGTCCACCTGGCAAACCCGTACCAATCCTGAGAGCGACCCCTGGGACGTACCGGGCTTTGCCGTCATAGACATATCCGGCATGCTGGAATCTTCCATCAGCAACAGATCTTCCTCCTCTATCATCGGCTCTTGAGCCAAGGACAGAGAAGGGGCAGGTGCATGACCCTCAGCAGAACTAGCCGGACCACCTAATGGTTGTCCTGCACCAGCTTGCGTCACCGGGACCGTGGACTGCAATGACTCAAACATTGCCTTGAACTGGGCTGCCCATACGCCCAGAGCTGAATCCATCCTGTCATTCAGCCGACCTTCCAGTCCCATCAACGACGCCTGCTGCAACTTCGCTGCCTTGTCCTTCGCGATCCTCTCCAGTCTCGCACGCCGATCCCTGTCGAACTCTGCCACCATTGCCGACGACCACTTCACACACACATCACAAGGGCTCCCGACCTTACACTGAGCGCACGCCACGCAGTGATGTCCCAAATACTTCCGTTTCATGAACTGGTTGCACTTTTGGCACAACGTATCCGGATTTTTAGGTTTCTGCGAACACAGAGAAAAATTAAAACGCTGCACATGACAAATGATGACGAGCAATACGCACAATCGACTTGATAGTTAGGATTTCTTAAACACATTAACTTTCTCTCAAATTAATGATAATCAAGTTCTTAGGCAGGAGATATTTGAAACTTTTTTGAGTGAAAATTCTTTAAAAACACAACTCAGCCTTTAACTAACGTTAAATAACCAAGAATACATCGCCGATCGCTACAAACACCCTCGACAATGAAGCGAAGGCTAAAATCGGCGATAAACAGAATGCATAGACACACCAAGCCAAGAACGACATAATTCATGGGCGCCGCCATCTTGGCTAAGGGCGCATACATATTTAGAGGAACCGAGTCGCAAGAGAAATTAACCGAGTACCCGAATTAAACTAAAAGTTAACGGGTACAGAAGCGACTCCAACAATGGCTAACATTTTAAAACAATGTGCCAATTTAAGGAAATTTCAAACAGTCATTATGGCACGAATGTATAAATTCTAGATTGATACAACCTGCCCCTGTGATGATTTCCCTTTTTCTTCCATGATGCCAACAGTAACACACTCCAACAACACTTAAATCAGTTAAAATTGAAAATTTTAAGAGCTTTGACAAAACGTGACTTTCTCAAGTCGCAAAATAGACGAATCTGACTGTGATTGGGAATTGACTCGGTACCTGCGGCTATGGTATTCCCGGACACAGTATGGGCAGGACCAGGAGAGTGCGGAGTTTTAATTGTTTATTTTGAGCTAGACTGGATAATAGACATTATCATAATAGTACATCTGGTAAGTATTATTCGAAGTAGAAAGTACATGCCTAAGTCAATTGAGGATTCCAGTTTCTCAGTCAATCATATGATGTCATAATCAACTATGTCACATGTAAGCTGACATCATAAACAATTACATCATGAATGGCCCAGTTAAGTTTGTCACGAACGCTTAATTGATAACGGACTAAGTGTTGTACGAATTGTCTTTGGTATTTACTATTTGAAACCAATTTGACTGGGAGGTCTTGCTGCCATAGACAGCAACAGCATCCATTCAAATTATTTTCAAAATATTCAACAGCTTACCTGTATTGTTTTCTGGAAAATTAAGATTCAGAGAGTGCAGGAATCAATTAATTCCAATGAAGCAAATCATAAGTGGAGCTTAGCTAGAGATGGGTGGGGCATAGTTAAAACTGAATTCCTCCATCATTATTATTATTATTATTATTATTATTATTATTATCATTATTATTATTATTATTATTAATCTGCATGCCCATAGGGCTCGCAGATTATTGTTTTCTTACCGGATCTTTCTTCTTACTTTCTTTCTTTTTCTCGGTAACAATTTTCTGGAACTATCTCCTCCTACAGTTTTCATCCGATCAACTTCAAACTTGGTCAACTTCTGGGACCCAGTGGGATCTTTATTGCTATTGTTTTTATTTTTGATCTGCCCAATGGTTTTCGAGCTACCCACATTTGAGTGGGCAAAAAGCCCCATAGGAAATGTATGGGGATGTTCAATTTTGATTTTTAAATTGCTACTACACCTAGAGTTTTGATCGGATCACTAGGATATTTGCTGAGGATGTTACCACTTGCCATTTGTGTTTGAAATTTTTTCCAAAATGCCCGCCAGCCCTTTGACTCACAAAGGCATGGAAAAAAGTCCCATAGGAAATGTATGGGGATTTCAAATTTTGAAGTGCTACTACACCTAGAGTTTTGATTGGATCACTACCATACTTAGGTAGGATGTGTGCGTGCGTGCGTGCATGTGTGTGTTAACATTTTTTTTTGCAAAATGGCCGCCAAAATGAGTTTTGCTCCGATCAACTTGAAAGTTGGTGAACTTCTAGCACTCATACTGACTTAATTTGTTATCAAATTAAAAGTTGATCCAACCACCAGAGAAATTCAGCTTTTGGCTGCCATATATCCACATAGTACACCTATGGGAGCAATATTGGAACAGTGTTATCTCCTATAGTTTTCTTCCCATTCTCTTCAAACCCGGCCAGATTCTAGAACATTGAGAGATCTAAAAATATTCCAATGAAAATTTTAATACCTCCCTTGAGGTCAAGGTCATTCACGGGTAAAGCAGTCCAGTTTTCATGTTTGGCATAAGTTACCTGCTTTTCATCATGCAACTTCAAATATCATGTTAGAAGACACTTTATTTTATGCTCAGGGTCACGGTAACCTTTCAGTGTAAACCTATGGGAATTTCAAGTATGGGTCTTTGAGCTGTGACTACAGCTAGAGTTTGTATTAGATCATCATCAGACGTGTTCAATGGCCTTAGAAGAGGCCTTACAATAGTCCTTAATGCCCAGTCATCGCAGATTTACAGTTACTTCACTAAATGTTCTCTAGTTAATATTATTATTATTATTATTATTATTATTATTATTATTATTATTATGCAAACCATCTTGCACTATTGAGATCCGTTTTGCATGTTAAGTGGTGCTCATACACATAATGCTGCAAACTGCTATAAGCCAATAACAACAGAAATAAGCCAATGGCATTACTAACTTTCAGCACCACTGCTTTCACAACTACAGCAATCTCCTATCATCTACCAGCCAAGTGCTGCATAATACGACTTCATTATTTAGTGCACTTAGCATTAAGATTGTCTAATCATAAAGCTGGTTTGTCATGCTAAAAGAAGCAATGTTTAATGCCTACCAGTAACACAGTGACCACTATCAATAAATTTCCATTTTCAGTAACATTGATTACGGAGTCTGGTCATTGATTCATTAAACAAGAGCCACGACGGTTCTCAGCCACTATAAACTGATTCCCTCAGTACAGTGATTTATCAGTTAACCAGCAGGAGTGTTACATGTGCATTTGACAGGTAAGCACTACACAGCATAGTGATCTGCAGAGCTGTTGCCTGTGTATTACTTAGCTGTTAAGCGCAAGCGCTTACGACAACACCTACCTGTCAACTCTGAGCTGTACTGGATCAATCCTTTTATAATGTGCAAGGAATGTTAGGCAGGTCTTGTTTAAAGTAACAACACATGTACTCATAATAGAGTTACCGAAAACAGAAATGTATTGATGGAACTATGTTACTTGGTGCTAAACACAGATTCTTTTAACATAACAGATCAACTTTAATGCACTACTTATCTTTTACCATATTATTACTATTGTCAATGCTTATGCTATTCTTGCTATCATTGCAATACACCTTTCCCACATTGACGTCATTACGCCTGGATTCCCCTAAATCAACGCTCAGAGCAAAATTGCTGGCTGATACTGCCGCCAACAAGCCACTGACCCATGTTGAGTTACTTTTGCAATAAAATACACCGTAATCTAAACCATTCCTATGGTAAACTAAAATCAATATATTATTTAAATCATATATCATTGGAAAGCGCATTCAATTGCCGAAACAATAATGCATTATTTTTTGTATTTTTACAACGTTTTCACGGCGTTATTTGCGTATATAAAACACACCATTCGACTTAGATTCATTAAATCAAGTGGACAATAGGGGATATTTTAAAATTGCAATCAACTGTATTAAATTTTATAAAACTAACTAATACAGAAATGTATCAAGATTCAAGATTCAAAATTATTTATTTTCATATAACACATAGATTGTACATTTACACAACAGGCAGTCCACCAAAGGCTGAGCCTATACAGTGGTGGACCCCTTACATTTAACATATAATAAACATATAATTCAGTGATAGTTGGATCATGGGTGAAGATAATATAATATTTACATGTATACATTTAAGACAATAGACAATTAACACACACGCACGCACGCACGCACGCACACACATACATGGGGAATGGGGAAAACACATGCATATCTTGTTTTAAACGAAATCTAGGATTTCTTTTTTCATGAGAGAGTTGATACTTACCTCCCTAATACTTTTGATATTGCTAAATATTGGCTTTCACTCAATAAACACTCAGATTTAAAACAGTTAGGTGCCCCTACTGGGCAGGGAGTCAGAGCGTAGTCTGGCGGATGCCAGCCCCACCACCGCGCATGCGCAGACTAGCACTTCCTCTGACTAGATTATTGGCTGACACACATGCAACTATTAAGAGCCTGAAGACCGAGCCTCTGTGGGGTGGAGAGGCCGGGTCCGTATCTAGGGAGGTAAGTATCAACTCTCTCGTGAAAAAAGAAATCCTAGATTTTGTTTATTTCACTTCAAGAGTATACTTACCTCCCTAATACTTTTGATATTGCCAGAATTCGAAAGTGAATCTGGCGGGAGGGAGGCGAGGTCAAAAGACCAGCTCATCCCTATACGCTTTTTCTGCGTTTAAGGCACTTAAACTTCTGAAACTGTCTGAAAAAACAGTCAGGATTTGACTAATCATCGGATAACACCACCGATGTATGAGAGATGACCGAATGTCATATGCGCTCCCCCCCCCTCCTTCCTGGGAGGAAGAGTCGACTGACCTCAATGTCCTATACGCTCTCTACGTACAAGTGCCATGTACTACAGGACAGAGACGAAAAAGCTCCATTTTCGTAACTCTCAACAATGAACCACACAAATACACAAACCATCACCATATTAATAACGGGTAATCGTGACAATACAATCAACAACGGACAACACATGAACAAGACTGACCTTGTTGAAAACGGCTGCTGACATCATCTTCCCATCGGTAAAGACTGATGCAGGCCCAAAAAAGTGGGTGTTTCCATAAATTAATTGTGATATATATAAGTAATGAGGAAATCACCTCAAAAAATATAAACCGATTTATTTTTTCAAAACCGACAAGGCGAGAGGATTAGAGGTGTCACGGAGATAATGGTCTGTAAAACTTGACTCACAGTGCCACTGAGCCACCGACATAATATCATCCACAGGGACCCCATTAAATAGGGCCGTGGATGTCACTACGCCGCGGACACTGTGAGCCTTGGCCACGTCAACCTGCTTCCCGGTGGCGGATTTATGGCAAAACTGAATGCATTCCACAATCCACCTGGAAATGGTGTCCTTAGAAGCCCTCCCATGGGGTTCAATATATGACAACCATAACGCTGACTGGTCGGTGCGCCATGCCGCCGTACGTTGTTTGTACCGGCGCAGCGCCCGGACGGGACACCATGCTTTAGAATTAGGATCATATCTAGTTAAAGCAGGCAAAATAATAGGTTGACCTGGATATTTCAACGACTGATTTTTAGCCAAGAAATTAATCCTAGGTAGCAGCTTAAGGCCTTCCCCTGAAACCACAAAACGGTCATCCTCGGCTGATAAGGCATGAATCTCACTCCTACGCCTAGCCGAGGCCGCAGCAATTAAAAACACAGTCTTCAGTGTTAATAGTTTCATAGAAATGGAACTAAGTGGTTCAAAAGGCTTATCACCTAGTACTTGAAGCACTAGCGATAAACTCCAAGACGGAATCACAGGAGGATTCCTTGGTCTTAGATTGCCCATGCCTTTAATTAATACATTCAATGTATTTACTTCATCACTTCCCCTCTTAGCCAAGCAAGGAATAACAGACATTAATGCTGACTTATAACCAGCAATAGAGTTAGGCTTGAGGCTATAGGCATCATAGAGGTGACAGAGGAAATCAGCTACTACTTGAATAGATGAATCCATTGGATCAATACATCTTTTTGAGCACCATTCTGCAAATCTGTTGATTTTATAATTATATGCTCTGGAGGTTGACCCCCTCCTGGCTTTGGCCATAAACATGGCTGCTTGCTCAGAAAAGCCCTCCTTAATTCTAGATTCCTTGACAACATCCACGCAGTCAATCTGAACATTGACGGATTGTTGTGAAGGGCCTTGCCCTGGAAGATAATATCGTCCATCAGAGGCAGAGGAACCGGATTGCAGACCAGAAGGTCCAGCAGATCCGTATACCATGATCGGCTTGGCCAATCCGGGGCGATCAGAAGCACTTGGCATTCCTCTTGTCTGATTTTCTGAAGAATTTTTGGAATCAGGATTGCTGGAGGGAATGCGTATGCATACATTCTCCCCCAGCTGATAGCTAACGCATCTGTTGCGAAAGCGCTTGGATCCGGAATCGGAGAGACGTACGTCGTCATCTTCGCATTCTTCTTCGTTGCGAACAAATCGATGTTGGGTTTCCCCCAATGGTCGAACAGACGATCCGCCACACATTGATTTAGTTGCCATTCCGTGGGTAAAACACTCATCCTTCGGCTCAATGAGTCTGCTAGCAGGTTTAACCTTCCCGGAATATGAACTGCTTTCAAGGTAATCTGGTGATCCAGACACCAACAAAGCAGTTTCCATGTCATCATACAGAGACTGGGCGACTTCGTTCCGCCCTGGCGGTTTATGTAAGTCACAACTGTTGAGTTGTCTGAACGAATAAGAACAATCTTGCCCTGAACTTTCTGTAAGAAATGTTCCAGGCCCAGGACTACTGCTCTTAGCTCCAGTAGATTTATATGTTCCTTTGACTGTTCCAGATTCCAAAGCCCTGATATCGTGGATTCTTCCAGGCAAGCTCCCCAGCCCTCCATTGATGCATCTGTATACACAGTCACCTGAGGGTGGGGAGGGGTTAGCAAAACCCCCGGTAAGAGATTCTCTGTATTCAACCACCATTGCAGGTGGTGAATCAGAGGCGCCAACACTGACACATTCGAGTCCAGCGAACCTGTACTCTGGGTCCATTGTGTCATGAGAAACAACTGGATCGGCCGCCTGCGTAAGGCGGCCTGAGGAATGACTGGTTCCAACGAAACCATCAACCCCAGCATTCTCAAGTAAACCCGTGCCAGGACATGACGACTGTCGCACACTGACTGAATCAACGAGATGAGTATTTGAACTCTCTCCTGAGTAGGATAAACATATCCTGTCTCCAGATCGAAGAACATCCCCAGGTAAACAAACTTCTGGGATGGAGTCAGCTCTGATTTTGGGAAATTGATCATCCAGCCCAAGTCTGTGAGAATTTTCAAAACAATCTCCAGATTGGCGGACAAACTTTCCCGGGTGTGCGCTTTCAACAGCCAGTCGTCTATGTACGTGTGGACTGCTATGCTTCTCCTGCGGAGGTATGCTGTGATCGCAAGAACCACACGGGTGAAAACCCGAGGAGCCGTGGAAATTCCGAAGGGCAACACCCTGAATTCCCACTGTCTGCCCTGGAATGCAAATCTCAGGAAGCGACAGAAACTCCTGTGGATGGGGATGTGGAAATAAGCGTCCTTCAAATCTATCGACGCCGTCCACATCCCCCTCTCCAACCCCGCCAACACCGAGCGCACCGTTTCCATCTTGAAACTGGGCGTCTCGATGAACTTGTTCAATGGCTTGAGATTGAGAATCGGTCTCCACCCACCGGTGCGTTTTGTTACCAAGAACAGGGTTGAATAGAAGCCCGGACACCTTTGCGCCGGCTGAATAGCTCCTTTTTGTACGAGGGAATTTATCTCCTCCTCGATACACAACCTTTGATCTGGATCTCTCGGAATGGGAGTCCAGACTGGCACCAGAGACAGTCGCGACGGCGGGCCTGTCATCCACTCTGGATGATACCCCACGGAAAGCCATCGCAAGACTAAACGGTCCTGAGTTAACCGTTCCCACTCTTGCATGTGGTCGGCTAGCCGGCCTCCCACCGGTCCACCTAGGGACCGCGGTGGACACAAGGCATGCAAGAGCGGCACTGTCTCCGTCGCCATACACACCGGCGTGGTCCTTACCGCGGTAAGCGCCCTGTCAGGAACGATAACCACGCCCAGATCCTCGCGCGACCCGCCCCGCCCCGCGCGCACCTCGGTGCACGGGCGGCTGCCTGGCTGACGGCGGCTGAGGAGCCTGCGCCCCCCTCACTGCTGGCCGAATCGCACGCGGCCGAGGCCGGCGCTGCGACGGCGGCTGGCCTCTGACTTGGCCAGCACCACCTCGAGCCTGCAGGGGACGATACGCAGGGGCCGCGGCGCGAACGTTAGCACGACGCAGCACCTCAAACTGTTCGCGCAGCGCCCTCTGGTTATTCACCAGGGTGACCGTCTCCTGGAGGTGGCGACATCCCTCACCTCCAAAAAGACCAGGACCCGTCATAGGCGTACGGAGTAGCCTATTATACAGGTCCTGAGACGGACACAGATTGTCCAGGGCAAATGTGCGTCTTGCCCTGACACTCCTGGTCACCGCCCGCGTCATACAGTCCAGCGCCAGGTTAATACCATCCTGGATGGTTCGCTGGACCGCGAGCGGGCCTGGCTGGCGCGATGCGGATGCCGTTACTACCCCCTGTAACAGCTGGGAGACGTGGGACAGAGCGGCAATCGAAGCCCTCCCACTCTCCTCCGCATCACGCAACGCGGCATTCGCCGAACGCAACGCGTTCGCGCACAAGACCCCCGCGTCAGAACGGGAGCCTGGCCGCGTATCCTCACCCAAAGCCGCGCGGTCATCCACGCTGGGCTTGGGTACCACACCGTACCGCTGGTAGTCCAGGGGCACGATGCGACAACGCCTGGCCACCTCGCGAGGGGCCTTCGCGAGACGTCCACTCGTGTTAATGGACGCCTCCGCCGCCTTGAACATGTCAACGACATGCTCCGCCAGCGGCAGAGAAGGCATAGCGTTAGCAGTTGGTTTCCCAGCTAACCACGGCGTGTGAACACGGTGGCTAGCCGACTGCTCCACGGGCAGATCAGGCCTAACGCTCACCAACCACTGGCAAGCGTCATACCAATCCTCCTCCGTGGCTAACTGCGAGCGCTCTACAAGACGGGGTCCTTCGTCTTCCTCCTGAGCGCAAGCAGTAGAGCTTGACGGCGGGTACGCTGATACACCTGGCAAGCCAGGGAAAACATGCGGGCCTGACAGCACCGGCATGAGAATATCACTGGTTTGACCAGGAGCAGGCACCGCGGTAGAGCGCGGGGTATACATAGCCCTACCACGGCCCGGCCAGCACCAGCTACACTCTCGGCAAGCCGAGGTATGCGGTACCGCTGGCCATCAGCAGCGCCCTGGGCCACCACCTGAACCGCGGACCTTACTCCAGGGTGAGTAATACCGTGGAAAAAAGCGCCTGCATTCCCCGCGAGGGGTGCACAAACGTCTTCATCCATGTCCACGTCGTCAGACGGCGACCCTAGCAGGTAATCCTCATCACCCTGGTCAGAAAGATTAGACCCCGGGTCAGCAAAGAGAGCTAACCCGGGCTGACCAGGCTCTCGTTTCCGCTTCTTCTTCTTCTCCCCCTCTACCACCTTGTCCGTCGCCTGTAAGCAGCACAAGAATTCGGACATTAACTCGCCCCCCCAGTGCTTACATATGTCACAATTAATCAATGGACCACAAGGGCTACATCGATAACACAGATGCGGCCAGAACTTCACATGCATAAAACGTCCACAGGACGCGCAACCCGGTCCCTGAAACAGGGCAAAGGACAAGGAGCATGAGCAACTAGTTAAGCTTAGAAACTCAATCCAACTCAAGGAGAAGGAAAACGATCATAAAGATCAATATACATCAAAAACCAGCATAGCGCTTGAATTGCTAATAAACACCTAGCCAGCTGATTATGACGTCATTAATCCCGTGACAGGAAAAATTCGATCCCAACAAAACATCCAAGTGCAAAGACGAATTGTATGCTGAATGGATAAGTTGACTATACAACCATCAGATACATATAGATAACTCTTTTCTGGCAAAAATGTTAATTATCTCCCTTTGATTGTTTACAATAATTAACATCACCACATTATCAATAACTAGATACCTGACAGCTTTGTATAGACAAACCATCCAACGTGACGAACCGGAAACTCCACCATCTGCACGCCTCTTAACTCTCTCCACCTCATGGGGAAGGAATTGGATCAAGAGGGCAAAGTGAGAAGACCTTTATACCAGGCCTCCAACTCACTGGACATAATTTTTCATTTGGTTAGATAACCTAACAGTGTTAGTAGGAAATGGAACCATGGTGGAGAGAATACTAATTCTCTGGTACTGTGACGTCACCACCTAGCGTCATACAGACCTGTGGACAGAAACAGAAAGAGAAATTAGTCCTAGGTAGCACCGAGTTGATATAACCCAACCAACCAAGGCGCTTATCACGGTAAACGCGAGTCCCGGAAACACAATACACCGGGAAGAAAACTCGCTAATTTTACTAGAAGTCACCTGATTTAAAGGTCCTCCGTCCTCCTGTGGCGACGTATTCCTATCCGCCATCCAAAAAAGTGACTAACACTCCAAACAAACACCACTTAAACAGTTTAAGAGAGCGAAAAAGCTATTGAACAAAAAAACATGTGTGATCTCTTTGCCAATAATCTAGCAAAGAGGTAGTGCTAGTCTGCGCATGCGCGGTGGTGGGGCTGGCATCCGCCAGACTACGCTCTGACTCCCTGCCCAGTAGGGGCACCTAACTGTTTTAAATCTGAGTGTTTATTGAGTGAAAGCCAATATTTAGCAATATCAAAAGTATTAGGGAGGTAAGTATACTCTTGAAGTGAAAACAATATTATTATTATTATTATTATTATTATTATTATTATTATTATTATTATTATTATTATTGTCATATATAACAATACAGCCTAATTTGTATCAACATTTCTTGGTGCATTATTATTATTATTATTATTATTATTATTATTATTATTATTGTTATAATTATACACAACTGCATCATCCACATCAACAATTACGGATGCATTATTATTATTGCAGATGTGTATTTTACATTCTAGTTGTTGTCCTGGCAACTGGGTACATACTTGTTTTTGTACTGCCATGGTGGTGACTTCTGCATTCATGTCATTGACTTGGATTTTTAGTATCTTTCTAAGATTATTTTTTTAATATTTTGTTTAAAAGAGCTTTATGTAAGAATTTGTGTGCGTATATTTGTATCTGTGTTGTTCCAGAGTTGCATTGCTTGGTGGGATGGTTTTTGTGTAGCTGTCATTGTTCTGTAATAGGTTTGGTGTAAGTTATTCTTAGTTCGTGTGTTGTGCGAGTGTATATCGGAGTTGTTCCTAAAGAGGTTTGATAATGAGGAGGGTAGATTGCCATTATGGTAATCCCTTAAGATGGTGTATAGTTGGACAGCTCCAATGTCTTCAAGTTTGAGCATTTCTTCGGTTTTAAAGACATCCTGGCCCTCTGCTGGCTGTGCGAATAATTTGATTGCCTGCTGTTGTAGTGATTTTAGTTGTGCTAGTTTAGCTTTATGCGTGTTAGTCCAGATTACATAGCAATATGTGATATGTGGAAGGATCAGTGTACAATAGAGTTTTTAGAATATTAGGGGGAAGATATGGTTTAAGCCTGCGCATGATACCGATGTTCTTTGCTACCTTGGATCTCACTATTTCTATATGCTTCTCCCAGGTTAAGCTTTTATCCAGATAGACGCCGAGAAATTTGACATATTGTGCTTCGTGAATTTCTTGATTATTTACATGCATTTTGGGGAGAGCTATTTTTTTTTAATTCTTAGATTGTGTGAAAAGTATATAGTTAGTTTTATCGACATTCAGAGATAATTTATTCAATTTAAACCAGTCTATGATTTTCTTCTTTCATTATTTACATACTTGTATACAGTGTCTATGTCCTTGTGGCTACAAAAGGCATTGGTATCATCCGCAAACAATATTAGTGAGAGGTGATTACATGCTTTGGGTAGGTCATTCATGTATAATAAAAACAATAGAGGTCCAAGAATTGATCCTTGTGGAATGCCACAGATTAATTTCCTGTCTCCTGACATGGCCCCACTGAATTTTACACATTGTGTTCTGTTAGTTAAATAGCTATATATCCAATTTAATGCAATGCCCCTAATTCTATAGTGGGCTAGTTTTTTAAGTAATATTTCATGATCAATAGTATTGAATGCTTTGGAGAGGTCCAAGAACACACCTAGAGTGTGTTCATTTCTCTCAAGGGATGCGGTTATTTTTTCCACGATATCCACAATGGCAAGCAGAAATACAGAAATATATAGAAAATTGGCTTAGCTTTCCAATGATGTATGACTTCAAAAATATTATGAACATAGTTTTTCATATGCACTGCCTAAAGTGCACTGTATCTGATTCCCATAGTAAAGTAATGCTGTTTGCGCGTTGGCTCTTGCGGTTACCAACCGGAAGTGGTATGTGCAATGCATTCCGGGAAGGTATTTTTCCAAAATACGCTAGTATGGGAAAGGTTTATTATTAACTACACAGATCTTAAACTGCCACTTATTTCATATATAATATTTATATGCACATGGGAGACACCGAAAAGGATTTTCTTTGAACAAAACTGATACTAGCCAACTGATCTGGCAAATCCAAAAATAGTGCAGGCCGTAGACAATTTCTATAAGTCTAGGGCTATAAATAGTTTTAACCCTTTCACTGATAAATTCCCCATAGCCCCATTACAATGATACCATACATGAAAGATATTGAATAATTTGAGATTAAATATGACTGGAGGTCATTGCTGGACTTCCAGTCATATTAATCACAAAATATTTAACAATACATCATCGATTTTGATAAAGTCACATAAAATACCCAAATTAGTGTGTTTTCACATATCTTTATTACAGATACTGACCGCTACATCCTCTACATATTTAATCAGCCTGGCTCTGTAATCTTCATTCAAGTCTTTGATTTTATGTTGCATACGGTTATGAATGGTTCCGAGGTGATTCTTCTCACTTTGTATTGTTAACAGCTTCTGTAAACAAACATGGGTGACAAACAGCATTGTAACAGAGATTAACAAAAATACACCAGACAACGATCTTTCTTGCCAAGGAAAATAATTATGTCACATGTAGACTGACGTCACAATACATAGTGGCATAGCTATCTCCATCAGGAATATTTAAATGCCTGTGTACGATTTGTTGGTCTTTGATAAATTTACAATGTCAAACACATTGTTGAATATTTTAAAACTAATTTGACTGGGAGAAACATCAGCCAGACAAATTAGTTTCAAAATATTCAACAGCTTACCTGTATTGTAACCTTGAAATTGGGTTTCTCGTAATACATGGTTCAAAGTCTATCAATCGATCCTAAAACGCATACAATATTGGTGGAACTTAGCTAGAAATGGATCCCTATATTGGTACACATACAGCTGTAAGTTCTGCTACATTCTGTTGCCTCGCTCTGGCTAGATTTCTTGAATCATGAAGATCCTTCATCATAACAGATCTGAAACATACACACAATACACATATCAGTACTGGATTATAATAGGGCAACATTGGGGGGTCATTCCAGCCACAGATCTTGACCACGTCCTCAATTTGAATGAAGAATAAGTTTTATGCAGTTTCCCTTTTTCTAAATGCTGTCTGGACATGATAGTTCACGATTGCATTAGTTTAACCCTTTCACCGATGAATTCTCCATATCTCATTTTAAGGATACCATACAGGAAAACTGTTGAATGTTTTGAAATTAGCTTGACTGGAAGCCGTTGCTGTCTGAGGCAGCAATAGCTTTCAGTCAAATTAATTTCAAAATATTAGAATAAGTTTTATATAGTGAGGATTATACTTTTTATAAGATTTTATAGAATTTGTCAGTGAGAGGGTTAATATTATTTATCATTTTCAACTATACTCTCAGATGGCATCTAAATAGGGACCATGAATTGGCTCTTATATTACTCTATTTTTAGCAGTTTAATTTTGTTTTTTTATTCACTTCTTTGAGCCGGTAAAAACTTCACCCAGCCCCGCCTGGTTTTGGAGATTTTTAAAGGTGCTTCAAAGAATAGTGCAAAATCGAAGATGGCCACCAAACAGATCATCCAATCAGTTTCGCTTGAACAATTATGAATCCCTATCTACTAAGGATGCTTCCTGCCGAATTTGGTAAGACTATGCAAAGTAATTCCTGGGAAGTTATAACTCAATTAAAGAACTACAAAGACTGTCCCGCATACCAAGCCCCTTTTGTTTTTCTGTACACCACACATCATATGCAGCTGTAGTGTGATATTTGGATTGGTGTGGTATGATATCACATACTGTCAGACAGGCCAGGGCATGGCAGGCGGAAAGTGTGATGCACTATGGAAGCTATTCGTGAGTATTATGCAAAATGGCATTAAATGTGAATGACCACTGGATACAGTCTGGTTTTGAAATGGGAAGCTACTGGTCAGAGGAAGATCACCATGCTATTGATAAATAAGAAACTTCCCAAATTTCGGCATGTTCCATTCAGCATTTCTGAAGAAGTCATTTCTGCAAAATAAACGAAATCTAGGATTTCTTTTTTCACGAGAGAGTTGATACTTACCTCCCTAATACTTTTGATATTGCTAAATATTGGCGTTCACTCAATAAAACACTCAGATTAAAAACAGTTAGGTGCCCCTACTGGGCAGGTAGACAGAGGCAGTCAGGCGGATGCCGGCCCCACCACCACGCATGCGCCGACTACTACTTCCTCTGACTAATTTATTGGCTGACACACATGCAACTACTAAGAGCCTGAAGACCGAGCCTCTGTGGGGTGGAGAGGCCGGGTCCGTATCTAGGGAGGTAAGTATCAACTCTCTCGTGAAAAAAGAAATCCTAGATTTCGTTTATTTCACATCAAGAGTATACTTACCTCCCTAATACTTTTGATATTGCCAGAATTCGAAAGTGAATCTGGCGGGAGGGAGGCGAGGTCAAAAGACCAGCTCTTCCCTATACGCTTTCACGCGTTTACGGCACTTAAAAACGTCTGAAAACTGTGTGAGAACACAGTCAGGATTTGACAAACCATCGGATAACACAACCGATGCATGAGAGATGACCGAATGTCATATGCGCTCCCCCCCCTCCTGGGAGGAAGACTAGATGACCTCAATGTCCTATACGCTCTCTACGTACTAGTGCCACGTACTACAGAACAGAGACGAACGTACTCCATTTTCGTATACTCTCTATGAACCACAATCCACACAAACCATCACCATATTAATAATAACGGGTAACGTGACAATGCATTTAACAATGAACAACACATAAACAAGACTGACCTTGTTGAACTTGGAAGCTGTCATCACGTTCCCAGTAGAGAAGCCTGATGCAGTCCCGACAAGTGGTTGTTACCATTACTTAAATGTGATGTATATAAGCAACGAGGAAACGCTCCTCATAAAACATACAGGCGATTATTGTTTCAAAATCGACAAGGCGAGAGGATTTGAGGTGTCACGGAGGTAATGGTCTGTAAAACTTGACTCACAGTGCCACTGAGCCACGGACATAATGTCATCCACAGGGACCCCACTAAACAGGGCAGTGGATGCCACGACACCGCGGACACTGTGAGCCTTGGCCACATCAACCTGTCTCCCGGAGGCGGATTTGTGACAAAACTGAATACATTCTACAATCCACCTGGAAATGGTGTCCTTAGACGCCCTGCCATGGGGTTCAATATATGACAACCATAACGCTGACTGGTCGGTACGCCACTCCGAAGTACGCTGTTTGTACCGGAGCAGCGCCCGTACGGGGCACCATACTTTAGAATTAGGATCATATCTAGTTAAAGATGGCAAAAAAATAGGTTGACATGGATATTTCAAAGACTGATTCTTAGCCAAGAAATTAATCCTAGGTAGAAGCTTAAGGCCTTCCCCTGTAACCACAAAACGGTCATCCTCGGCTGATAAGGCGTGAATCTCACTCCTACGCCTTGCCGAGGCTGCAGGAATTAAAAACACAGTTTTAAGAGTCAACAATTTCATAGAAATGGAAATAAGTGGTTCAAAAGGCTTATCTCCTAGTACCTGAAGCACCAGAGATAAACTCCAAACTGGAATCAGTGGTGGATTCCTTGGTCTTAGATTGCCCATGCCTTTAATTAATACATTTAATGTACTTACTTCATCACTCCCCCTGTTAGCCAAGCAAGGAATAACAGTCATTAAAGCTGACTTATAACCAGCAATAGAGTTAGGCTTGAGGCTTGAGGTATCATATAGGTGACAGAGGAAATCAGCTACTACCTGAATAGATGAATCCATTGGATCAATACATCTTTTTGAGCCCCACTCTGCAAATCTGTTGATTTTATAGTTATATGCTCTGGAGGTTGACCCCCTCCTGGCTTTGGCCATAAACATGGCCGCTTGCTCAGAAAAGCCCTCCTTAATTCTAGATTCCTTGACAACATCCACGCAGTCAATCGGAACATTGACGGATTGTCGTGAAGGGCCTTGCCCTGGAAGATAAGGTCGTCCATCAGAGGCAGAGGAACCGGACTGCAGACCAGAAGGTCCAGCAGATCCGTATACCACGATCGGCTTGGCCAATCCGGGGCGATCAGAAGCACTTGGCACTGCTGCTGCCTGATTTTCTGAAGCACCTTTGGAATCAGGATTGATGGAGGGAATGCGTATGCATACATTCCCGCCCAGCTGATAGCTAACGCATCTGTTGCGAAAGAGCTTGGGTCTGGAATCGGAGAGACGTACGTCGTCATCTTCGCATTCTTCTTCGTTGCGAACAAATCGATGTTGGGCTTCCCCCAATGGTCGAACAGACGATCCGCCACACATTGATTTAGTTGCCATTCCGTGGGTAAAATACTCATCCTTCGGCTCAATGAGTCTGCTAGCAGATTTAGCCTTCCCGGAATATGAACTGCTCTCACGGTAATCCTGTGATCCAGGCACCAACAAAGCAGTTTCCAAGTCATCATACAGAGACTGGGTGACTTCGTTCCGCCCTGGCGGTTTATGTAAGTCACTA
Source organism: Chaetoderma sp. LZ-2023a (assembly GCA_034401795.1). Lineage (NCBI taxonomy): Eukaryota > Metazoa > Mollusca > Caudofoveata > Chaetodermatida > Chaetodermatidae > Chaetoderma > Chaetoderma sp. LZ-2023a. Next base: position 161,061,878 of record CM067369.1, on the reverse strand, counting down.
CTGTTGAGTTGTCTGAACGAATAAGAACAATCTTGCCCTGAACTTTCTGTAAGAAATGTTCCAGGCCCAGGACTACTGCTCTTAGCTCCAGTAGATTGATATGTTCCTTTGACTGATCCAGATCCCAAAGCCCTGATATTGTGGACTCTTCCAGACAAGCTCCCCACCCCTCCATCGATGCATCTGTATACACAGTCACCTGAGGGTGGGGAGGGGTTAGCAAAACCCCCAGCAAGAGATTCTCTATATTCAACCACCATTGCAGGTGGTGAATTAGAGGCGCCAACACTGACACGTTCGAGTCCAGCGAACCTGAACTCTGGGTCCACTGTGTCATGAGAAACAACTGGATCGGGCGCCTGCGTAAGGCCGCCTGCGGAATGACTGGTTCCAATGAAACCATCAAACCCAGCATTCTCAAGTAAACCCATGCCAGGACATGACGACTGTCGCACACCGACTGTATTAAGGAGATGAGTCTCTGAACCCTCTCCTGAGTAGGATAAACATATCCCGTCTCCAGATCGAAGAACATGCCCAGGTAAACAAACTTCTGGGATGGAGTCAGCTCTGATTTTTGGAAATTGATTATCCAGCCCAAGTCCGTGAGAGTTTTCAAAACAATCTCCAGATTGGCCGATAACGTTTCCTGGGTGTGTGCTTTTAACAGCCAGTCGTCTATGTACGTGTGGACTGCTATGCTTCTCCTGCGGAGGTATGCCGTGATCGCGAGAACCACACGGGTGAAGACCCGAGGAGCCGTGGAAATTCCGAAGGGTAATACCCTGAATTCCCACTGTCTGCCCTGGAATGCAAATCTCAGGAAGCGACGGAAACTCCTCTCTATGGGAATGTGGAAATAAGCATCCTTCAAATCTATTGAAGCTGTCCACATTCCCTGCTCTAACCCCGCCAACACCGAGCGCACAGTCTCCATCTTGAAACTGGGCGTCTCTATGAACTTGTTCAATGGCTTGAGGTTGAGAATCGGCCTCCACCCTCCGGTGTTTTTTGTTACTAAGAACACGGTTGAATAGAAGCCCGGGCACCTCTGCGCCGGCTGAATAGCTCCTTTTTGTAGGAGGGAATTTATCTCCTCCTCGATACACAACCTTTGATCTGGATCTCTCGGAATCGGAGTCCAGATCGGCACGAGAGACAGTCGCGATGGCGGGCCTGTCATCCAATCGGGATGATAGCCGACAGAAAGCCATCGCAAGACTAAACGGTCCTGAGTCAACCGCTTCCACTCTTGCAAGTGGTCGGCCAATCGGCCGCCCACCGGTCCACCTAGGGAGAGAGGTGGACATAAGGAGTGCGAGAGTGGCACTGTCTTCTCGGCCAGAAACACCGGAGTGGTTCCCACCGTGGTAACCGACCCATCAGGCCCAATTACCGCGACCAGATCCCCGCGCGCCACGCCCAGCACCGCGCGCACCTCGGTGCGCGGGTGGCTGCCTGACTGGCTGCGCCTGGGGAGCCTGCGCCCCCCCCCCCCCCCCCTTGCTGCGGGCCGAATCGCACGCGGCCTAGGCCGTCGCTGCGATGGTGGCTGGCATCTGACCTGGCCACCTCCACCTCGAGCCTGCAGGGAACGATACGCAGGGGGTGCTGCGCGAACGCTCGCACGATGGAGCACTTCAAATTGCTCGCGCAGCGCCCTCTGGTTGTTGACCAGAGTCACCGTCTCCTGGAGGTGCTTGCATCCCTCACCTCCAAAGAGACCAGGACCTGTCATAGGCGTACGCAGTAGCCTATTGTGCAGGTCCTGGGACGGGCACAGATTGTCCAAGGCAAACGTGCGCCTCGCCCGGACACTCCTGGTCACCGCCCGCGTCAAGCAGTCCAGAGCCAGGTTGATACCATCCTGGATGGCTCTCTGGACTGTGACCGGGCTTGGTTGGCGCGATGCGGATGCCGTTACCACCCCCTGTAACAGCTGGGAGACGTGGGACAGAGCAGCAATCGATGCTCTCCCACTCTCCTCCGCATCACGCAGCGCGGCATTTGTCGAACGCAACACGTTCGAGCACAGGACACCCGTGTCAGAACGGGAGCCTGGCCGCGCATCTTCGCCCAAAGCCACGCGGTCATCGACGCTTGGCTTGGGCACCACACCGTACCGCTGGTAGTCCAGGGGCACGATGCGGCAACGCCTGGCCACCTCGCGAGGGGCTTCGCGAGACGCCCATTCACCTTAATGGACGTCTCCGCCGCCTCGAACATGTCCACGACATGCTCAGCCAGCGGCAGAGATGGCATAGCGTTTGCAGTCGGCTTACCAGCTAACCACGGCCTGTGATCTCGCTGGCTAGCCGACTGCTCCACGGGCAGGTCTGGCCGAACACTCACCAACCACTGGCAAGCGTCCGACCAATCCTCCTCCGTGGCTAGCTGCGAGCGCTCTACAAAACGGGGGCCTTCGTCTTCCTCCTGAGCGCACGCAGCAGAGCTTGACCGCGGGTATGCTGATACCGCTGGCAAGCCAGGGAAAACATGCGGCCCCGAAAGACCAGGCATGCTAAGCTCACTGGCTTGACCAAGAGCAGGCGCCGTGGTAGAGAGCGGGGCAGACACTGCCCCACCACGGCCCAGACCAGCACCAGCGACACTCTCGGCAAGCCGAGGTATGCGGTAACGCTGGCCTTCAGCACCGCCCAGGGTCACCTTCTGGACCGTGAATTCTACTCCTGCGTGAGTAGAACCATGGACCACTTCGCCTGCATTCCCCGCGAGGGGTGCACAGACGTCGTAGTCCATGGTCACATCCCCAGACGGCGACCATAGCAGGAAATCCTCTTCCTCCTGGCCAGAAAGGTTAGACTCCGGGTCAGCAAAGAGAGCTAACCCGGACTGGCCAGGGAAGGTGCCATAGGAGGCATTGGCACCCGCGGCGTGCGGATACCCAGGGTCTGATGAGCAGACCGCGGGTTCCTACAACAACCGATGTCCACGGCCCCTCGGCGCGGCACCAAGCCTGCTGCCAGGGTCGTGGAACGCCCCCATCAACGGGGGCCACCTCTGAATCGTTCTCAAACAACGGAATCGACCTACGGAAATTAGATTCAGAGGCGGGGATAACCTGCTCTGAAGCAGATGCTGAGGACAACAAAGGAGCTGGCCCAGGAAGCATGCTGCGAAGCAACTCTGGGACCAAATCCTTTATTGTCCTCTGCATCTCTCCCAACATTTCGGACCGGAAGGCCTCCATGTCCACCGCGGACGAGGCCTTCCTCTTACCCTTCTTCGAAACACTCTCTTTCTTCGCCTTCCTCTCCTCCTCCACGCCCTTCTCCTTTGCCTGCAACAACAAAAAGTCAGACATTAGTTCGCCCCCCCCCCCAATTGCTTACATACGTCGCACTTAAGCAGCGGTCCACAGGGACTGCAGCTGAAGCACAAATGGGGAACAAACCGATCCTTCAGAAACTGGCCACAGGACGGACAACCAGGTCTCTGAAACAGGACACAGGACGAGGACAATGAGCAAGTTAGTCAAGGTTAGAAAAAACTCAAAACCAACTAAAGAGAGGGAAAAGATCATAAAGATCAGTAACCATAAGAAACCAGCGTTGGACAAAACTTTAAATGTAAATAAAGAGCAAGGCTGATTATGATGTCATCAATCCCATGACAGAAATTAAATCGGTCCGCAACAAGCATCTAAGTGCAAGAACGAATTGTATTCCTAACATAACGTCCTCACTTGGATATTCAGACTACACACCATCAGATACACAATGATAACAATGGTAAATAGTCATTATTTTTTCAAATAATTCATATCACCTCATATCATTAATTAGATACCTGACACCTGGTATAGACAAACCATCCAACGTGATGCACTGGAGCACTCCACCAAGACTACGCCTCTTAACTCTCTCCACCTAAGGGGAAGGAATTGGATCAAGAGGGCAAAGTGAGAAGACCTTTATATCAAGCCTCCAACTCACTGAGCATAGATTTTTTGGTTAGATAACCTAACAGTATTAGTAGGAAATGGAACCGTGGTGGAGAGAAACAAACCCTCCTGTGCTGAGATGTCCACTAATAATGCAAATCCATACCTGTGGACATAAACACAAAGAGAGATTAGACTTATATAGCACCGAGTTGAAAAAACCAACTCAAACCGGCGCTCATCACGGTAAGCGCGAGTCCCGGAAACACATTACAGCGGGGAAAAACTCGCTAGAATATATGTTGAAATCACCTGATAAAGAGATCCAGCTCCCTCCTCCGGAGAAGTCGCCCTTTCTGACATCTTTCTCTTTCTTTCCAGGTATATTCAGACTATTTTACACAGGTAAACGAGTGAAAACTTCTTAACAAGCACAAACGCATGTGAACTCTCTGCCAATAAATTAGCAAAGAGGTAGTAGTAGTCGGCACATGCGCGGTGGTGGGGCCGGCATCCGCCTGACTGCCTCTGTCTACCTGCCCAGTAGGGGCACCTAACTGTTTTTAATCTGAGTGTTTTATTGAGTGAACGCCAATATTTAGCAATATCAAAAGTATTAGGGAGGTAAGTATACTCTTGATGTGAAAACTAGGTTATCCAAGTTCACTTGAATACTGTTGCCCTAGATGATGTCATGAGTTTTAAATCAATCCAACAAGCGGTTTCTGAGAAGCTTTTTAAAGCTGCTTTAAAAAAATTGGGCCGATCGGCTTCATTTGCACAAAGTTGCATCCACATGGACCAAGGATGCTTGCTGCCAGATTTAGTTGAAATCCGTCTAGTGGTTCGAGAGAAAGACATTTTAGATTTCCCAACGATACAGTGACATTGAACTCTGACATTTTGATGTCAATGCCATTGTTCCATGCCCTCTCAATATATAGAGGCATATGTCCATGGGAGGGGAGGGGAGGGGAGGGGAGGGGGCTCTCTCAGAAGTTATAAAATTAGATGTTCTGATAAGACATTTTGTATTCATCCGTAATGCATTAAAGGTTTGTGGTAAGCATTACTGGATCGGTCAGAGAAGTTACTGGTTTGTTTGGTCGATATCAAGTTTCTAATTTCTATGCCCATTCAGGCCATATCTATATCAATAAATGCTTTAAAAAAATCACATACATTCTGTTTTCAAGCTGCTTTCCATTCTCTTCATATTGATTCTCCATGGGATTTATCTCACCATGGAAATAACGTGAACGATTGACCAACAACTGAAAAACAAGTTTTCAACACGCATTATCCAAGGAAAGAAAACAGTTTACCAGTTTATTGTAGCAGGATATCATATCCTCCAAGCATCTCCAGCACTAAAAGGCTATGGAAAGAAAATATCATGAAGGTAAACATATAAGACATTTAACAATGTTGATAGAATCTTGGTGACTGCGGGTGATGCATGAAAAGTAAGTCACACTGATCTACATTTACTAAGCTATATATCTTAAGCTTACAATGCATGACAAATGTGTCTTGCATGCACATGGTTTTCAAAATAACCACTTTAATCAGGTCACAATGGTCTTGACCGTTGACCCTTTTACCATAAATTTATCACATCTTCACGACCCCGGCTATGTTCCACTGAAATCTAGTCAAGATCTCTCCAGTAGAACCAGCATTATTGATGTGTCAAGCACATAATTGTCAAAATAATCACAATTTAATTTGGCCGACAGGTTAAAAACTAGTTAAGGGTCCCAACTAATGAATGATTCACACACCAGGAGACTAATCCACTCCATGACAGATTTCACCATATTGGGGCTCCTCAGGTAGAAGCAGGATTCGAACATACACCAAAGGTTTGAAACTAGTTGACCTCATTACATTACCAAAGGAACATGCATATCATATGCTGTCTAGGTGGCTGAGAAACAATAACAGATGAATCCAGTCTATCGATCTATCATATGATGTCACATGTAGGCGGGTGTGATAATCAATTATGTTATGAATGACGTATTTAAGTCCATTATAAATATTTAATATGTTGCTGCCATAGCCACAGCAACATATGGTAGCAACTGCACCGTGTCGATTAGATTAGTTTCGATTAGATGTTGGTAACCGAACCAGTCATTCCAATAGAAAATTTTCAAAAATACTCTTCTCCTACCCTGCCAATTGATATTTTTTATTTGAAAATTTAAATTTTCTTAACCAAATTTGAGGATTAAAGGGCTAAGTGGACCTCTGTAGTTGATTGATGCATCCTTGTACATATCTTCTTTGTCTTATTTGCACTGATGAATCCCCGGTGTTGATGCTGATAGGCTCTACTAAAAGTTGAATGTCTTGTGTATTGAACATAAGGTAGCAGTCACCCACATCATGGTAGTATTCTCCGCTTTAAATGAGGGCAGTATTGTCTGCATGAAGGAAGTATTTTCTACATTTGTGTTAGGACCCTACATATTTCTGTTTACCAAGCATTTGAGTGACTCGTTATCACAAGAATGCAGAACCAAATTAACTAAAATTTTCTGTGTTTTATCTAATAAAGGTGGTGTGGCCATGTTCAAAGGCTCCCATTACATAACATTTATCTATGCGTCGAGAAATACAATCTATATATTCTACATCAATACAATTACTCACATTTTTTGCAAAAGGCTCTCGATTTTTCTGTGCTTCTCGTATTTCATCAGCCTATAATACAACAAAACAATGGAAACATTGTCCGGAAATAAACGAAATCTAGGATTTCTTTTTTCACGAGAGAGTTGATACTTACCTCCCTAATACTTTTGATATTGCTAAATATCGGCTTTCACTCAATAAAACACTCAGATTAAAAACAGTTAGGTGCCCCTACTGGGCAGGGAGTCAGAGGTAGTCCGGCGGATGCTCGCCCCACCACCGCGCATGCGCCGACTACTACTTCCTCTGGCTCATTTATTGGCTAACACATGCAACTACTAAGAGCCTGAAGACCGAGCCTCTGTGGGGCGGAGAGGCCGGGTCAGTATCTAGGGAGGTAAGTATCAACTCTCTCGTGAAAAAAGAAATCCTAGATTTCGTTTATTTCACATCAAGAGTATACTTACCTCCCTAATACTTTTGATATTGCCAGAATTCGAAAGTGAATCTGGCGGGAGGGAGGCGAGGTCAAAAGACCAGCTCTTCCCTATACGCTTTCAAGCGTTTTAAGGCACTTATGACGTCTGAAACTGTGTGAAAACACAGTCAGGATTTGATAAACCATCGGATAACACAACCGATGCCTGAGAGATGACCGATTTGTCATATGCGCTCCCCCCCCCTCCCTCGGGAGGAAGATTAAATGACCTCAATGTCCTACACGCTCTCTTCGTACTAGTGCTAAGTACTATAGGACAGAGACGAAAAGGCTCCATTTTCGTATACTCTCTATAAAGAACCACAACCCACATAAACCATCACCATATTAATAACACTGGGTAACGTGACAATACAAACAATGAACAACACATGAACAAGACTGACCTTGTTGTCCTAGGAAGCTGTCATCATGAATCCAGTAGAGAAGGATGATACAGTCCCGACAAGTGGTTGTCACCGTCGCTGAATGGCGAAGTATATAAGCAATGCGGAGGCACTCTTCACAAACATAAAGCGGTTATTGTTTCAAAATCGACAAGGCGAGAGGGTTAGAGGTGTCACGGAGGTAATGGTCTGTAAAACTAGACTCACAGTGCCACTGAGCCACTGACATAATATCATCCACAGGGACCCCATTAAAAAGGGCAGTGGATGTCACGACACCGCGGACACTGTGAGCCTTGGCCACGTCAACCTGTCGCCCGGTGGCGGATTTGTGACAAAATTGAATACATTCCACAATCCACCTAGAAATGGTGTCCTTAGACGCCCTACCATGGGGTTCAATATATGACAACCATAACGCTGACTGGTCGGTACGCCACTCCGAAGTACGCTGTTTGTACCGGAGCAGCGCCCGTACGGGGCACCATACTTTAGAATTAGGATCATATCTAGTTAAAGATGGCAAAAAAATAGGTTGACCTGGATATTTCAATGACTGATTTTTAGACAAGAAATTAATCCTAGGTAGAAGCTTAAGGCCTTCCCCTGTAACCACAAAACGGTCAACCTCGGCTGATAAGGCGTGAATTTCACTCCTACGCCTAGCCGAGGCCGCAGCAATTAAAAATACAGTTTTAAGAGTTAACATTTTCATAGAAATGGAACTAAGTGGTTCAAAAGGCTTATCACCTAGTACCTGGAGCACCAGTGATAAACTCCAAGACGGAATCAGTGGAGGATTCCTTGGTCTTAGATTGCCCATGCCTTTAATTAATACATTTAATGTACTTACTTCATCACTCCCCCTATTAGCCAAGCAAGGAATAACAGTCATTAAAGCTGACTTATAACCAGCAATAGAGTTAGGCTTGAGGCTATAGGCATCATATAGGTGACAGAGGAAATCAGCCACTACCTGAATAGATGATTCCATTGGATCAATACATCTTTTTGAGCACCATTCTGCAAATCTGTTGATTTTATAATTATATGCTCTGGAGGTTGACCCCCTCCTGGCTTTGGCCATAAACATGGCCGCTTGCTCAGAAAAGCCCTCCTTAATTCTAGATTCCTTGACAACATCCACGCAGTCAATCGGAACATTGACGGATTGTCGTGAAGGGCCTTGCCCTGGAAGATAAGGTTGTCCATCAGAGGCAGCGGAACCGGATTGCAGACCAGAAGGTCCAGCAGATCCGTATACCACGATCGGCTTGGCCAATCCGGGGCGATCAGAAGCACTTGGCACTCCTGCTGCCTGATCTTCTGAAGCACCTTTGGAATCAGGATTGCTGGTGGGAATGCGTATGCATACATTCCCTCCCAGCTGATAGCTAACGCATCTGTTGCGAAAGCGCTTGGGTCTGGAATCGGAGAGACGTACGTCGTCATCTTCGCATTCTTCTTCATTGCGAACAAATCTATGTTGGGTTTCCCCCAATGGTCGAACAGACGATCCGCCACACATTGATTTAGTTGCCATTCCGTGGGTAAAACACTCATCCTTCGGCTCAATGAGTCTGCTAGCAGATTTAACCTCCCCGGAATATGAACTGCTTTCAAGGTGATCCCATGATCCAGGCACCAACAAAGCAGTCCCCATGTCATCATACAGAGACTGGGCGACTTCGTTCCGCCCTGGCGGTTTATGTAAGTCACTACTGTTGAGTTGTCTGAACGAATTAGAACAATCTTGCCCTGAACTTTCTGTAAGAAATGTTCCAGGCCCAGGACTACTGCTCTTAGCTCTAGTAGATTGATATGTTCCTTGGACTGATCCAGATCCCAAAGCCCTGATACTGTGGACTCTTCCAGACAAGCTCCCCACCCCTCCATCGATGCATCTGTATACACAGTCACCTGAGGGTGGGGAGGGGTTAGCAAAACCCCCAGCAAGAGATTCTCTGTATTCAACCACCATTGCAGGTGGTGAATCAGAGGCGCCAACACCGGCACGTTCGAGTCCAGCGAACCTGAACTCTGGGTCCACTGTGTCATGAGAAACAACTGGATCGGACGCCTGCGCAAGGCGGCCTGTGGAATGACTGGTTCCAAAGAAACCATCAAGCCCAGCATTCTCAAGTAAACCCGTGCCAGGACATGACGACTGTCGCACACCGACTGAATTACCGAGATGAGTACTTGAACCCTCTCCTGAGTGGGGTACACATACCCCGTCTCCAGATCGAAGAACATGCCCAGGTAAACAAACTTCTGGGATGGAGTTAGCTCTGATTTCGGGAAATTGATCATCCAGCCCAAGTCCGAGAGAGTTTTCAAAACAATCTCCAGATTGGCTGACAACGATTCCCGGGTGTGTGCTTTCAATAGCCAGTCGTCTATGTACGTGTGGACTGCTATGCTTCTCCTGCGGAGGTATGCAGTGATCGCGAGAACCACACGGGTGAAGACCCGAGGAGCCGTGGAAATTCCGAAGGGTAACACCCTGAATTCCCACCGCCGGCCCTGAAATGCAAATCTCAGGAATCGACGGAAACTCCTCTCTATGGGAATGTGGAAATAAGCATCCTTCAAATCTATCGACGCTGTCCACATCCCTCGCTCTAACCCCGCCAACACCGAGCGCACAGTCTCCATCTTGAAACTGGGTGTCTCGATGAACTTGTTCAACGGCTTGAGGTTGAGAATCGGCCTCCACCCTCCGGTGTTTTTTGTTACTAAGAACAGGGTTGAATAGAAGCCCGGGCACCTCTGTGCCGGCTGAATGGCTTCTTTTAGTATGAGGGAATTTATTTCCTCCTCTATACACAACCTCTGATCCGGATCCCGTGGAATGGGAGTCCAGATCGGCGCGAGAGACAGTCGCGATGGCGGGCCTGTCACCCAGTCGGGACGATACCCGACCGAAAGCCATCGCAAGACTAAACGGTCCTGAGTCAACCGCTTCCACTCTGGCAAGCGGGCGGCCAAACGGCCGCCCACCGGTCCACCTAGGGATAGAGGTGGACATAAGGAGGGCCAGAGTGGCACTGTTCTCTCGGCCTGAAACACCGGAGTGGTTCCCACCGCGGTAACCAGGCCATCAGGCCCGATTACCGCGACCAGATCCCCGCGCGCCCCGCCCAGCGCCGCGCGCACCACGGTGCGCGGGCTGCTGTCTGGCTGGGTGCGGCTGGGGAGCCTGCGCCCCCCTCACTGCCGGCCGAATCGCCCGTGGCCTAGGCCTACGTTGCGACGGTGGCTGGCCCCTGACCTGGCCAGCACCACCTCGAGCCTGCAGAGGACGATATGCAGGGGGTGCCGCGCGAACACGCTCCCGCCGGAGCACCTCAAATTGTTCCCGCAGCGCCCTCTGGTTATTAACCAGAGTGACCGTCTCCTGGAGGTGCCTGCATCCCTCACCTCCAAAGAGACCAGGACCTGTCATAGGCGTCCGCAGCAGCCTATTATACAGGTCCTGGGACGGGCACAGATTGTCAAGCGCAAACGTGCGCCTCGCCCGGACACTTCTGGTTACCGCCCGCGTCAAACAGTCCAAAGCCAGGTTGATACCATCCTGAATGGCTCTCTGGACTGTCACCGGGCTAGGTTGGCGTGATGCGGAAGCCGCTACCACCCCTTGTAGCAGCTGGGAAACGTGGGATAGAGCGGCAATCGACGCTCTCCCACTCTCCTCCGCATCCCGCAGCGCGGCATTTGCCGAACGCAACGCGTTCGAGCACAAGACTCCCGTGTCAGAACGGGAGCCCGGCCGCGCATCTTCGCCCAAAGCCGCGCGATCATCAACGCTCGGCTTTGGCACCACACCGTACCGCTGGTAATCCAGGGGCACGATGCGGCACCGCTTCGCCACCTCGCGAGGGGCCTTCGCGAGACGTCCATTCACCTTAATGGACGCCTCTGCCGCTTCGAACATGTCCACGACATGCTCAGCAAGCGGCAGAGATGGCATAGCGGTAGCCGCCGGCCTACCAGCTAACCACGGCCTATGGTCACGCTGGCTAGCCGGCAGCTCCACGGGTAGATCTGGCCGAACACTTACCAGCCACTGGCAAGCGTCCGACCAATCCTCCTCCGTGGCTAACTGCGAGCGCTCTACTAGACGAGGGCCTTCGTCTTCCTCCAGAGCACTCGCAGTTGATGTCGACGGCGGGTAAGCTGATACCCCTGGCAAGCCTGGAAAAGCATGCGGGCCCGAGAGAGCAGGCATGCTAAAATCCGCGGCTTGACCAGGAGCAGGCGCCGTGGCAGAGCGCGGGGTAAACACCGCTCTACCACGGGTCTGACCAGCACCAGCCATACCATCGGCAAGCCGAGGTATGCGGTATCCGTGGTCAACAGCACCGCCCGGGGACACCCTCTGGACCGTGAAATCTACTCCTGCGTGAGTAGAACCATGGAACACGTCGCCTGCATTCCCCGCGAGGGGTGCACAGACGTCGTATTCCATGGCCACGTCCTCAGAAGGCGACCCCAGCAGGAGATCCTCTTCTTCCTGGCCAGAAAGATTAGACTCCGGGTCAGCAAAGAAAGCTAACCCGGACTGGCCAGGAAAGGTGCCATAGGAGGGTTTGGCACCTTCGGCGCGCGGATACCCGGGGTCTGATGAGCAGACCGCGGGTCCCAGCAACAACCGTTGTCCACGGCCCCTCGGCGCGGCGCCATGCCTGCTGCCAGGGCCTTGGACTGCCCCCAACAAAGGGGCCACCTCTGAATCCACAACCGGACCGGACCTAAAGAGACCGGATTCAGAGGCGGGGATCACCTGCTCGTAAGCAGATGCCGAGGACAACAAAGGAGCTGGCCCAGGGAGCATGCCACGAAGCAACTCTGGGACCAGATCCTTTATTGTCCTCTGCATCTCTTGCAACATTTCGGACCTGAAGGCCTCCATATCCACCGCGGATGAGGCCTTCTTCTTACCCTTCTTACACACTTTCTCCTTCTTCTTCCTCTCTTCCTCCATTACCTTCTCCCTTGCCTGCAATGCGAGAAAATCAGACATTAATTCGCCCCCCCACAGCTTACATACGTCGCACTTCAGCAACGGTCCACAGGGACTGCAGCTGAAGCACAAGTGCGGGACGAAGCGGCTTTTAAGAAACCTCCCGCAGGACGGGCAACCAGGTCTCTGAAACAGGACAAAGGACAGGGACAATGAGCAAGATAGTTAAGGTTAGCAAACTCAAAACCAACTAAAAAGAGAGGACAGGATCATCAAGATCAGAAATCAAGAAGAACCAGCCATGGACAAAACGTTATTGTTAATAAAAAGGCCAAGGCCGATTATGACGTCATCACTCTCGTGACCAAATTAATCGATCCGCAACAAGCACCAAGAGCAAGAACGAATTGTATAAGTAAACGGAACATTTCCGTTGAATTGGCATTTCGAGTACACAACAATCAGATATACAGAGATAACTCCTTCCAATTCTAGCATTGGCAAAAAGGGAAATTATCTCCCCTTTTGTTTACATTATAATTAGATACCTGATCCTTGTATAGACAAACCATCCAACGTGATGAACCGGAGAACTCCACCATAGTACGCCTCTACATTCTCTCCACCTCAGGGGAAGGAATTGGAGCAAGAGGGCAAAGTGAGAAGACCTTTATAACAGGCCTCCAACTCACTGAACATAGATCTTTTGGTTAGATAACCTAACAGTATTAGTAGGAAATGGAACCGTGGTGGAGAGAAAACATATCCTCTTGTGCCGAAAAGTCCACCAAAGCTTCTATGCGATACCTGTGGACAAAACACAAAGAGAAATGAGACATATGAAGCACCATGTTGTAAAAAACCAACATAATCAGGCGCTAATCACGGTAAGCGCGAGTCCCGGAAATACATTAAACCGGGACAAAACACGCTAGCATATCAAAGAATTCACCTGATAAAGCGATCCCGCTCCTTCTAGAGGCGAATCCTCCCTTTCCGACATGCTTCCACCAAAAAATAATCGTCAAACGTGAGCGAAAAACAAGGCAACGCGCAGAAAAGTATGAAAATCACAAAACCGCATGTAACCCTTTGCCAATAAATGAGCAAAGAGGAAGTAGTAGTCGGCGCATGCGCGGTGGTGGGGCGAGCATCCGCCGGACTACCTCTGACTCCCTGCCCAGTAGGGGCACCTAACTGTTTTTAATCTGAGTGTTTTATTGAGTGAAAGCCGATATTTAGCAATATCAAAAGTATTAGGGAGGTAAGTATACTCTTGATGTGAAAACAAGCTTTGTAAAACTTCAATGGTCAATAGAGGAATCCAGTCTCTCAGTCAATCACATGATGACATCATAATCAACTTCTTCACATGTAGGCTGACGTCATAAATGCTTAATAGTATGTCAAGTTGTACGAATTGTATGTCTTTATTATTTAATAAACATTCTGTTGAATATTTTGAAACTAATTTGACAGGATGCTTTTGCAACAGCAGCCAGTTAAATTAGTTTTCAAAAACTTACCTGTATAGTTTTCTGGAAAATGAGATTCAGGAAGTGCAGGGATCAATCGATGCCAATACGGGAAAATTGTGGGTGGAGCTTTAGTTAGAGATGGGCGGTACCTAGCTAAACCTGGAATTATCCATTATTTACTAATAAAATTATAATAAATTTCCTCATAGCAGTGAAAAACTGAACTCAATATGACAACATGAGGCAACCATGTCTCCCGGGTCAGTTCCTAGATGCTTACCTAATCCTGAACTATAAGCAAAATCGCTTTGCTAAATGCAAAACTTAACCAAAACCTAACCGTTTAACCCTCAAGCCAGACAAAAATGGCTTGAGAAATGTCCGTTTGCAGACCAAGAGAAAACTTAATTTTCAAAAATATTCTCTTGGTTTGCAAATGGACATTTGTAAGAGAAAATTCAAATTTCCTTAACCAAATTCAAGTGTTAAAGGGTTAATGTTGACGATGATGACATTGACCTAGTCATCAGAACAGAGATATATATGTCTCGCTTTGACTTGCATAACTGCATATGTAATTTGTGATAGAAAAACAATCTGAAAAACATGACATCACCACGTATGATGTGTGATATGCAGAAAAACGAAATAAGGATTAACACATAGGATCAGGGATGTGATCGATCTTGAAGAAAAATATAGGAAATGGCTCGAAGTGAAGTGCCTTCTTGATGTAGAAATTGTAACAATCCTCTAAACCAATTAACCCTTTAATTGGCAGGCGAGGAAAAAATCCTTATGCAATTGCAAAGTAAAATCAGCTATTGCAATACCCTCAACATCATCTGCCGCCAGCAATGGCAGTGACAGCACCATCCAATTTGCGAGTTTAGCTCAACTTAGATGCTTAGATGGGTTAGCACATGCTACAACAAAATTTGGACAAATGTGTGGTATTACGAAATAAGACTATGTTATGGCATGGTATACTTAAATGTTATCACATTGGGTCGAGCAAGCATGGGGAATTGTGAATTCTTTGTCCTATGGAGGAATCCAGCTTTTATTATGCCCCGCCCCTCTCTAGCTAAGCTCCACCCACGCTTTTATGGTTTTGTGATCAATCGATTCCTGCTCTCTCCAAATCTTAATTTCCAGAAAACTATACAGATAAGCTGTTGAATATTTTGAAACCAATTTGACTGGGGGCTGTTGCTAACTTTTTCAAAATATATTCAACAGCATGTTTATTACAGTAAAGACATACAATTTATACAACCTGATAGTCCGTGGCTGGAGGGACCCACCTGGATACCACCCCTCCCCCACCTAATTGACGAAACTATATTTTTCTAACAGCTTTCGATGTCCTCTTTAAGATTATGTATGTTAACATGTGATAAACTGGGACTCAATATGGTTTTTGATGGGTTATATTAGAGCTAGTAGGGGTATTAAAAACTTAGATATCTTTTGATAGAATCATTGTACATTGGTGATCGACCACTCAAAATGTTGCTTATAGTATCATCCACGATTGCATATGGGTTACATGCAAATCGGTTTCATAATGAGGTCGGCAGAGGTCAAAAGGTCACCAATCTTCGCCACAGCTTAAAATCCAGCAACTATATGTTGCCATCACTGACCAAGCACCAGTAAAGGAACATTCTAGTTTTAACAGCTTAAGATTGATCAAAAGGCACCATTTGACAAATAAAATGAGTAAAAGTTTACTCATTTAATAGACTATTGTTACTATGACAACTGACAACATAGCCAATTTTTGAGAATCAATGAAAACTGCATTCATTGTAAATTAACTAAGTAGATTTTGATAGAATCGTTGTAGATTGGTGATAGACCACTCAAAATGGTGCTTATAACATCGTCTATGATTGTATATGATTTACATGGAAATCAGTTTCATAATGAGGTCAGCAGAGGTCAAAAGGTCAACATCGTCGTGTCGTG